>WEIS01024664.1:0-20147 GCA_013389965.1 Todus mexicanus | reverse complement strand
TTTTCTTTTTTGATGAGAGCCCAAACAATTTCTTTTCTCAGCTCGTCCCAGGCTGGTAAAACCGGCGCAGGTTGCGGGTGAAGGGCTTGCGGAAGGCGCAGCGACTTCCAGCCCCGCAACCCCGGTGGCCCCGGGCGTCCCTACCTGCCGGCCTGACCCTGCCCCTCCCGGGCGGAGACGGGTGCAGGTCCGGGGCAAGAAGTGCGGAGCGGCGCGGAGCGGCCTAGCGCGCCTCGGCCGCGGGAGGCAAAGGCCAGAGCTGGAGTGCGGGCAGCTCAGCGGCGGGTTCGGAAGGGTCTCGATGGATTAATCATTAAAAAAACCGCAACACCAAACAGCTCACAACACGCACGCGCACATATATGCTTTTATTTGGGTTTGCACTGAAGAGGAAAGAGCGGGACCTTCGTCTCGTCTCCCCCCGGATCCAGAGCAGAGCAGAGCTGGCAATGGCTAGAAGCTGATAGTGGCCAGGGCCGAAGGGAAGGGGTAGAGGAAGAGATTATGTTATTTGGGGAATTAATTACACGGTGATCATATTCCAGGAGATTTATCTGAACTGCAAAGGGGGAGGGGAAAGGGGGGGCAGCTATAGCCCCCCGGAAGGAATCACTCAGGCCTGTTCCTCACGCACCAAACCAGGAAGAATACCAAGGAAAGAAAGATGAGGTGTTTGGGGTTTGTTTTTCCCTTCATGTGCAAACGGAGTCCACGACTAGATCTTGACTGTTTGTGGCAACTTATAAAACTATAAAGCTCTCGCTGCCAGGAAGAGCGCGATCCTGGAGCTGCTGATTTTAGCAGTTGCTCTTTTTTTCTCCCATATAGGGCAGTACTTTTACGAAGCGCTCTTGCCTCGCACACTGCCCAGCTCCCTCCTGCCCGGCCCCGCGTACCCACAGGCGTGCAAACGCACACACACAGCTGAGATACGTGTGCGCTTCGGCGAGCGAGCGTCAGGGGATGCACGCATTTTATAATGCACATTCTTTTCTGTTCCCGGAGTGGATATAGAAAGGGGAAGAGCGGGGCTGTAATCGAGAGTGTGCGAAAGAGTATTTATGGCTCCGCGAGTCCGAAGAGGAGCTGATGAGCAGTATCATCGTTCGGCTAGAGCAGTGTGCTCGCAGCCGGAGAGGCTGGCTTGCATTACAACGCCTGCGCTGCCTGCCTGCCGGCCGCGGGAGGAGACGGGGCCGGAGCGGGAGGGGGCGGGCCCGCCGCGCTATGCAGATGAGCGGCGGTGACGGACAGCTCTGTTTTCCAATGTCCCTCAGAAACTCGAGTGCTCCTTCCCTCAACTCTTCACTTCAGACTCTATACTTCCCCCAAAATACAGGCTCGCAGGCGCTGTGGGAGCTGGCTGGCTGGCTGGCTGGCTGGGAGAGCTCCATATGCAGCAGCCACTTTTCTGATTTCGGAGGCTCGCTTCTCTCTCTCCTCCTCTCTCTCCCCCTCTCCCCTTCTGTTTCTCTCCTTTTCGCTCTTTTTATTAACCCTCTGCTCTTCCGTCTCTCCCAGATGCCTTTCCCCTCCCGGTTAGATTTCTGACCGCTAGATTTATTTTCCCTTTTCGGAGGGTGTTATTTTTTTTTTCCTACTGTTTGTTTTTATTCTGGCTGGGAGCGCATGGGGGGGAGCATATAACAATTCTGATTCTCTACATAACTGCACAGAGCCAACCGGGGAAAGAGAGAGAGAGAGAGGGAAANCGGGGCAGGGGCCGAGGCGCCGCCTGGCTCCACAGCCCAGCCGAGCGCGGTGCCGGCCGGCCTGGGACCGGGGCTCGCCCGCGGTTCGCGGAGCCGTGCGGGAGCCCTGGTTAAAGAAACACCGATCGTCTCAGGCACTTGGGTTGGATGCTTTCATTCCCTCCCACCCCACTCTGNGGAGGGAGGGAAGGAGGGAGGGCGGGAGAGAGGGAGAGGGAGAGCACGAAAGCAGCGCCAGGAGCAGCGGCAGCAGCAGGGCCGGTCACCCTCGCCCCCTCCCTGCTCCTGTGCACGCCAGTGCAAGCCATGTCCTATCCTCAGGGTTACCTCTACCAGCCCCCCGGCTCGCTGGCTCTGTACTCCTGCCCGGCGTATGGGGCGTCGGCGCTGGCGGCCCCCAGGAGCGAGGAGCTGGCCAGGTCTTCGTCGGGATCGGCGTTCAGCCCTTACCCGGGATNCTTTTTTTCCCCCCCTCTTTTTTATCTTTTTCCTCCTCTCTTTTCAAGTCGGTGTTTAGAAGCGCTGTGGACTTTATCCCCGTGTGGTTTTATTTACTTTCAGTGTGTTTTGTGCTAATGGTTTAACTGGATTTTAGGAATGAAAAGGAGCATCTGTTTGCGATCTGTGAGCTTCGCTTAAGCCCAAGATGGTTGTTGTGGCCGCAGTTTCAGATTTCACTTTCTTCTTATTAGTTAAGAGGAGCATTTGCAATTGCGTGTGTGTGTATATTCTGTGCATAAACTATATAAATAAAACCGTAAACTATATAAATAAACTGCACGTCTAGATGATTATATNCCGCTCCAGTACTCCACAGCCCCCGCCACGGGATTCCCCTCCTACATGGTAACTACCGAAGAGAAACCCTCTCCTTCTTCATTAACATCCGCATTCTCATCCTCATCATCTTCAGCCTCTCTCCTCACATACTCGCCATCAGCCCCCGACATCTCTCCGCACAGCCGAGCGCCCCGCACCGCCGCCACCTCTGCGCTGCCGGCGCCAACCGCGCCCCGGCCGGCGGAGACGCGCGGAGAGTTTTATAAACACACACACACAGAGTCAGACACGTATCTAGTCCGTACACACAAAGACCTGTGCCCGGAATTGGAGACTGGAGCTGCTGTCGAGATCCTAGGAGGGGATGGCAGCGCGCTAGTTCGCTCTTCCTGCAAAGTGACAGGGAAACTACTTGCTTTCTGCCTGTTAAAATACGGTGTATAAATTGTCGTGCAGTCTTTATTCGGAGTGGTATAAAAGATCTGAGGATACCGCTTGCTTGATTTTTCTGTTGAGAAGCAGTAGACGAGTGGCTGGAAGTTGCAGAGAGGCTGTGAACTGTGCGGGATATTGGGTAGTGTTGCGCCTGTGACTCGCCGATTTGTAGGATTCAGAGACGGGCTGAAAGTTAGTGAGTTCTTTAGCGATATCTTTAACTTTTCTCGCATTATGCAGACTTAAATAAGCGCAATTTAAACGTTAAAGGGCGAATTAAAATGCTAATTACATCGCATTTGAACAATTCGAAACGGTGCATATCTTCTGATTTGCAAATTGGATTTGCAATGCATTAGTGCAGTGAATTGCTAAGTGGCGGCTTTGTTGTATTTTCTATAGCTAAAAAGGAAACATCTTTTGAACCTTCGAGAGAAATGTAGATATCAAGCCGCTACCTGTAGGGCCTTAAAAATGTCTGCGTGGTTCAAAAAATTATATTGGGAAATATTCAATTACAAGGAGCTGAAATTAGTCAGAAAGATTAAAACATCGCCGATTTTAAGCGCGTGTGCCTGTATCTGTGTGCTGGGAGGAGGAAGGGGGGGGTGGTGGGGGAATGGCAACTTAATGGCCTTTGGGTGCTGCTTCTCCCCCTCATAGAATATGGATACAAGACACCATCCCGGGGAAATACAAATATAACTGCCGATCTCGCCTTGACAGCCTACTAATGGCTATCAGCAATAACAAATTGCCAGCCTCACCGTTTTGTTCTGTCCAGGGCTCCCCTTACGACGCCCATACGACGGGGATGACCGGAGCCATCAGCTACCACCCGTACGGCAGCCCTGCCTACCCCTACCAGCTCAACGACCCCGCGTACAGGAAAAATGCCACCCGCGACGCCACGGCCACGCTGAAGGCCTGGCTACAGGAGCACCGCAAGAACCCCTACCCCACCAAGGGCGAGANGGAGGAGGAGGACATCGAGGAGGACGACGGCGGAGGCGGGGAGCGCGACCCTCCGGCCAAGCCCGCCACCTCCTCGCCTCTGGCGGCCGTGGAAGCCCCGCTCCTCGGCCACCCGCACGCCGACGCCGCCCGCAGCGCCAGCAAGGCGGCGCTGGGCGGCCGCGCCTCCCCCGGGCCCCCGACGCCGGCCAGCAAGCCCAAGCTCTGGTCGTTGGCCGAAATCGCCACCTCGGACCTCAAAAGCCAGACCCTGGGCCAAGGCTGCCAGTCCGCGCCTCTCTCCTCGGCTACCCCAGCCTCCGCCCCGCACAGCGCTGCCTACTCGCCCTCCTCCCTCCTGGGGAGGCATATTTATTACACCTCACCTTTTTATAGCAATTATACAAACTATGGGAACTTTAACGCTCTCCAGAGCCAGGGAATCCTGAGATACAACTCCGCAGCAGTGGCTTCAAACGAGGGACTAAGTCANCGCAAGAACCCCTACCCCACCAAGGGCGAGAAGATCATGCTGGCCATCATCACCAAGATGACCCTCACCCAGGTCTCCACCTGGTTTGCCAACGCCCGCCGGCGGCTCAAGAAGGAGAACAAGATGACCTGGGCCCCGCGGAACAAGAGCGAGGACGAGGACGACGACGAAGGCGACGGGGCGAGAAGTAAAGAGGAGAATCCCGCGAAGATGCCCGAGAGCAACGAAACCTCCGCGGAGGACGAAGGTGGGCGCGGGGGAACCACCGGCCCCATCCCGTCCCGTCGCGTTCCCCCGGGAGCGAGGCAGCGGGGNCTCCTCGGCTACCCCAGCCTCCGCCCCGCACAGCGCTGCCTACTCGCCCTCCTCCCTCCTGGGGAGGCATATTTATTACACCTCACCTTTTTATAGCAATTATACAAACTATGGGAACTTTAACGCTCTCCAGAGCCAGGGAATCCTGAGATACAACTCCGCAGCAGTGGCTTCAAACGAGGGACTAAGTCAGACTGTCCTAAATGCCAGCTCTGTCCACAAGCAGAGCAGTGACTCTTTGAAAACGATCACTAACCAGCTAGAACAACATTACAGGCCCTCTAGTTATGACTCTAAGAAAGGTAGGTGACTTGCTTTTGCCGCTTTCTTCCCTCCTCTTCCTCCCCCTCCTCCCCCGACAGTACAAGTCCTTTATACACTGTAAATACTGAAACCTTCTCTGGAGCAAACAGGGAGCTCACTGGCACCGCTACCAGAGCCGAGGGAAGATGGGCAGTAGTATAAACTGGGGATTAAGAACGGCGTGTTGCCGTCCTATCGCTACCTGCCCCTCCGAACCGAGAGGAAATATAAAAGACGACTTTTGGATCACTCTCACAGGCTGCAGATGCAGCTGTTGAAAGTCATTTTTAAAAGGAAAATTCCACGCAAAGATATCCAGAGAGCACTGGTGTCATTGCCTGTATTTTTTTTATTTTAGACAAACTCGTTTTGCTCTCTTTGTTTCCAGTATTCTCACGGGTTTTTGCAGCTGTGGGTCCAGATAATTGCTGACCTTGGACGTGAAATTTTGTGGAGTGTGACGTTTTTAATAGTTGGGGGGGAGGGGGGAGAAAGGAAAAAAAGAAAGGAAAAAGGGAAAAGTTTTGCACTACTATAATTGTCTGCTGCTTCTAACAAAATACTGGGGATACGGACAAGTATAAAATATTGGCCAGCCTTTTAAGCGACTTAGCTACGAAGTCTGCCCGAGTGAGGGTTGGGACCTATACAGTGTATAATCTAGTTAGCTGGCTGTGTCCTGTGACTAACTGACGGTTATATTTTGACAGATCCCACTGAAGTCTGCACAGTAGGAGTACAACCATACCTATAGAAGTGCAATCACACAGCAATGCAAGTAAGTGAGAACATTTTCTATTACACTTATCGTTTGGCATCAGGTCTAAGATACTGCACAGTTCTGGACTTGCTTAACATTAATTTCTTTATTCATTATTTAAGAGTCTGGTTTCGAAGCAAGACACTTTTTTCTGCTGTTTTTTTGTTTTGGTTTTGTTTTGCTTTTTTAAAAGTCTCATTATGAGCTTTTTTTCTTCCTTGAGTTTATCTTAATTTTGAAGTCAGGTTAGACAGTTCCCTCACCTTGCATACTCTTTATCTTTTGTAAGGCAAAGCCGTAAGGACTATTTAAATGTTACGGGAAGAAAGCTTTAAGAAAAAATATATTTGAAAGTATTGTTTAAAACCAAAGTGCTTGTGCTCACGTGGCAGTACTAAAATCATACATTCTGATTGAGCGTTCACACAGTGACTGTGTATTTAAAATAAAAAGGGACAATTATTAGAGACTGACATGCATTTTAAGCAGGATATGTTATCTGTGACTGCCTTTTGCCTAGCTAGCAATGGCACTCCTAATACCTCCACTATTTAGGGCTGAATAAAAATCAGTCAAAAAAATATCGTCCTGATGATATTTTTGTTGTCTAATTCTTTCATTAGAAGAAATTTGACGAGTTAGAATTTTGCCTTACTACCTCCCCCCACCCCCACCTCCCCGTTTAATGGTGTTAGAGTGTAATTGTAGGATTTTTGGATGATCTGGTTTTTTCCTTGGTCCACAGGTAGGTGTCACAATTGCTTTGAAAAAAGTCAGCAAGCCATCATCTCTCCCCGAGCTAATATATATAACAAATCTCTAAATCCGGATCACATCTTGTGCCACTGTATAAAAGAAGACCACAGAGCACTATTAAATCTTCAGACTCTAATTATTAAACCAGAATTTTGTTGGACATATGTGAGTTTGCTGGTATAGTATAGTTTCCCCAATGTATGTGTGACTTTTGAAAACAGATCTGTTTTTCTCAGGATATCTTGAATTGATCACTTCATTGCCACGGTATATATTCGATAGGTGTGATAGGATTTATTGTAAAATTTATTTGTAAAAGATGTATACAGTAGAGATAATAAAGACGTGATTGGAGAACTTGAGTCCTTACAAAGTGGAAACAAATTTGATATTTATTTTTGTAACGATATAAAGCTTCTAGTAATTTATGCAAGTTGTATTGCAACGGAATCTGAACTTTTTGTAAATAAATTTTGCCTGGTTTTTATTTGAAACGTTGATGGTTATACAATCTTCAGTTGTTTAACGAGAATTCTTTACTAATTTATATCTCTAATTGTAAATAAAAACAGACTAGTCTGCAACAATACGGTGTTTTTCGTTCATTTCCCCCAAAATAATAATCTATTATTTGGAAAATGATGAAAGTTGTAATTTCACTAGTGGGACTTAGACCATAAAATGAGTAAGCAATTTAAATATGTTGCAAAGATATGCTTTGCATAAATTAATCCCTTCTGGGTTATTCCGTTATACTTAAGCTTTAAGTACACACATGTGTGCAAATATGTACTTGTATACGTACATGCATATGCATAGAGAGAGTGATGTGAATACATGCATGTTTCTTATAAACTATTTATACTGAGTGTGAAGTAGCTCTTCATTAAGGATAACAGTCTTTAAATCCACCATTCCTAGGAAAAAGAAAAAAATATTTATAATCAACTATGGCCTATTTATGATTTCTTTGTTTCTGCTTTTGACTAAAATATGCAAAGGCAGAAGAAATAATAATACAAGAAAGTCCAATTCCGGGTTTTTATGATTTTTCCCCTTTTTCTTTTATCGGTAAACCATATCTTTACAGTTGCACTGGAAATCCACTTTGATTTGGCTTGTAAAATCAACTAATTAATAACTTTAATTTTTAGTAAAATAATGAGAATCCTCATATAATACAATTTCAGAAAAGAAACGAACAACCATTTATTTTTCCCAAAAGATAAATTGAGTGAATATAACTTACGGTTATAAAACAAGAATAATAGCTTCTTAGATTGCCCTTTAATCAATCATACACTTATTTTTCAAGAGGCTCATCTATTTTATTCTGTGATTAATAATGTTCCAGCGTGAGAGCATTATTAGATCCCAGCAGGGGAGATCCTGAATGCTTTTAGCTGCTTTGGAATGGTCAGTTGGGGTTCATTATGGTCTGATATTGAACAATTTATAAAATCTTGTCTAAACATCTGCCAGCTCAGATAGGCCGATGTGTCTGAAGATGGGAAATTGCTGGACCAGTTGATATTGACAAACGGATCTCTCTCCAGTGGCTTTTTGTTCAGTGAAAATTAGTGGCCTCTTGCTCAGGTCTTGTTAGAAAGGGCATTTGAAAGTGATCTTAGATACTTCAGGCATCAGCCTTGGGAATGTTAACTGGATAAAGAGCCATGCTAGTCTGGAGTCAGGAAATATGGTGTGATTATATTAAATAGGGGGAAAGGAAGCTGGTTTTCTTAAATACATATAGACAATTCCCATGATCCATCTTCCCCTGCTCACCCCCCTCCTTTTTCCCACCACCTCCACCCGCTCCCCTTGCATTTTACCCCCATAAAGACATCTATCTAACTGATTGAGAAAATACGTGTGGTTTTCAGCTGATAGGGCAGAAATTAATATTGCAATTCTGGAAAACTCTGGGGTCCATCTAGCTAAAAATAAAACACTGAAGATCTTTGCAGCTGGAGGCCTACTCATTCTCTTACGTTGTTTGTAGAATGATGTTTCTTTGCTCCTCTAACATCCTATTTTTCATTGAGGTAAAATGCAGTGGTGTCTGCATGCAGTGTGTAGTACAATTAGACAAACAGCTAAGAAGTAATTCATTTTTCCCCCCTCCAATTTAGCATACGAGGTAGATGCAAATACTTGCTATAATAATCCTCGACAGTCTTTACTGCACACTTTAGGAAGATTTTATAGAGGGACTTTTTATGTTGGGGGAAGACGCTTGAACTTTCTTTTCCCCACTCCTGCTTCTACTCCACTTGCCCCCACCACCCACGTTTTATGCTCCAGGTCTCTGTTGGACACAACGTGTACATTTCAATTGGTAAAAACCAAAAGCTGTGGCAGAGATTAAAAAAGGCTAATGACATTCCTTTGATGTTTATACGCCCAAAGACTTATAAAAGATTTCCATAATTTACCCACCCTTGCTAGTATTTAGACCTGGATTTCTTTCTGGAAAGAAAAGTAGAAAGACTTGGAAAACTCGCTTTTAAGTATTCACTATGTATGTAAAACCCAATGGACTTCTCTCTCTCATCCTCTGAGAAATACATGAACGGTTCATGGATGCAGATGGGCGACACCCAAATGATCTGGCAAATAAACCTTTTTTTTTTTTTTTAAACAAGAAATTAATGGGCGAGAACTGCATATTCAACGTCATTTGAGCTTTAATAATCAAAATTGAAAGCAGGAGGAAAGAGTAGCCTTGTTAGATTGTTGGCACAAACAATGCGATTATTTCAGTATAGCAAGAAAGGGGGATGAACGATAAAATACATCACTTTGTGTACCGTTTATTTCATAACGATGCTAATCAACCCGCTGGGATTAAAATCTCACACCTCTTTCTATATTTACTCCCTCTTCCTCCCCCCTCGTTTCTGTGCTCGTTTCGGAGCGGGAAAGACAAACCCTCCCCTCTTCGGGGCCAGAGGTTTCATTAGAGCTGATTTATTGAAATTCAGACTTTAATCTCAGGTGGGATCCCGGAGGAATTGGTGCTGTCGTCAAATAGGAAGAGGGTCGCTTTCCACTTTGCACTTCCTGGGCTGCTTTTTTCCTCGCTCCCTGCAAATGTCAACATTTGTTCTCAATAAGAGAGTTATTGTTTCAGGAAAGCTGCTCACCAACTGCCTTTGAGAGCTGAAAAAAAAGCGTCGCCCACCTTTGTTTGGCTGGGGGAAGGGATGGGGACGGAGGTAACACGCAGCCCAGGCCAGCAGCGGACAGACAGACAGACGTGGGAATTGCTGCTGTACACCAGCTCGCGGCTGGAAGGGAATGGCCCCGACTAAGGGAAAAGTTAATATAAAGCGCAATGGGCGTCTGCATTTCTCTTCCCTCTCCATTTGCATCTTGGCCACGAACGTGCTTAGCCCCTGTAAGAGAGAGGGAGAATGCAGGAAAAAAAACACCAAAAAAAAAAAAAGCAAAACAACAACCAACCAAGTAACAAAACTACCAACAACAACAACAAAAAAGAACTTCTTTTCCAAACGTCCATACGCGGAGGAGGACTCCAGATTTTGGTGTTAAAGAAACAAATTGCAAGGTGCGCTGTCTGGTTTAGCCCTGCCTGGCGGCACCCACCTCCCTAATGGACCATCAATTAGCTCCCGAGAGGGGGGGCGCTGCAGGGAGCGGGGGCAGCCCGGGGCTGGGCAGCCCGGAGCGGAGCAGCCTGGCCCGGCCCGCCCCGCTCCGCCGAGGCCCTTCCGTGCCCAACCTCAAGGGAAAAAACCTCAAAAAAACCCCAACAAAACAAACCCCAAACTCTCTCACCACTGGAACTTTCTGCCTCTGTCACGTTACATCTCACTTAAAGGCGCTTCAGACTCTCCGCGCCGCTGAAAAACCGTGGCAGGGATGTAATCAATATCGAGAGGATTTTATTGCTTGGTAACTTTTGGGAAAAGAAAGAAAGAAAGAAGGGGGGAAAAAAATTAAAAAAAAAAAAAAAAAAAGTCGAATTTACATATAGGCCGATTCGTTGCCTTCTGCTTTCAGACATTTCTTGAGTGCTTGGGCAAGCTTCTCACAATCCAGGTAGTCTAAAAAAGCCTTTCTATTGTAGGAATTGAATTATGATGGTAAATAATATTGTTATTAACAGTAATACTGCACATTAAGTAATGAGAGGTTCATCCCTTTCTTTTTAATCCGGTAACTAATAACTCAGTTGTGTTTCCAACTTCTAAAGAAATAAAAGCGAGGGTGAAAAAAAAAAAGAAAGTTGAGAAACAAAGGGATCCACGGTGAATATTCAAAGCACCCGTACATTTAATCCCTGATTATTACTCGGCGGCTCTGAAACAGAGTCTTTGTTAAAAGTACAGAGGGAAAGCGCGCTCGGCGGGGCACACGCTGCCACCTCAGCAGGTCAGAGCTGTGGCAGCGGCCAGCGGGCAGCCAGCCTCGGGAGGAGCCTTTACCTGGGATCGCCCTGGCCGAGTGACAGCCGGGCTGCCGCAATCTGGCCCCGTTCCTCCCTCTCCGTCCCCCTTCCCCCCGCGCCAGCCGTGACTCTCGGGGGAATGTCACCATTTCACATCCAATCCGGGTCAAGCCGGCTGCATTTTCCCTGAGTAAAAGTAAGGGACGGAGGGACCCGGCCGCTCCGCCTCGGCGGCGGCCAACGTTAACTCGGCTCCTTTCGGGATTTGGGGACTGAAAGGAAAGGAATGGGGAGGGGGGAGGTCACCCCGGCCCAGTTCTTCTCGGAAAGACAGGAGGGCAGACCGGCAGCGAAAGTAATTTCTGCTCCACCCGGGTTCGTGTCACCCGTGACGGGGGATTTCGAAATACTCCCGAGTATTTGGGAGGGAGGAAAAAAATAGTACTAGTCGTAACGCTCCTCGTACTGCGGCTGTGTGGATACTGGCGCTGTTCGGACTCTTAAAAAAAACACCCAGGAGGAAAAAAAAAAAATAATAAGCATGTGCATTTTTATAGAGAGATAAATTGACAATTTATTGTGTATAACTTCTGATCAATTATTAATCGTTAGTGTCAACAACAGGGTTATAATTACCTTCAGTTATTTAAAGGAATATTTATTTTTTCTTCTCTGTGATCTGGTAATTAGTTAATGCTCTGGAGTAATGAATTCAAAGCTGATTTGATAATGATTGAGACAGGTTTTTTTCCCCTCTCTTTTGGCAGCCCCTCTCGTGAAGGGAAGGGGGGGGAGGGGAGAGAAGGAGGGAGGTGTCTCCCCTCCTTTTGCAAAAGAGTCCATGTAAAGGCAAATCGCAGCGCGTTTCACTTTTCAGACCATAAATAACGATTCTAAGAGGAAAAGGGCGAAATGACAAACAAATAGAGCGCAGCTGGGATGAATAAGACCGATCAAAGTTAGCGAGGCCCGACGCTTCCAGCAGCCGCAGCAGGTCTGAGTCCCATAAAGGTGCCAGCAACTCTTACCTCTCTCCCCGAGATCAAGGGAGAGAGCGAGCAGGACATTTTAACCCCCTGACATCTTTCCGCGAGCGGAGAAGGCAGGGAGGGGGGAGAAATAAAAAGGGAAGAGGGAGCTGAGCATTTCTTGTTTGGAGGAGTCATCAGTGCCTTCACGGTCGCTCTGGGGAAGGAAAGGGGATACTTCACCTGGAGCCTCCGCCCAGCCCGCGTAGGATGCGCGGGGAGTGGCGGGGGAGAAGCGCAGCGCGGCGCTGGGCTGGGCTCCGCGCCTCGGGGAGGGAGAGGCACAGCCTTGCGCCTTCAAATCATCCTGGACTCGGTTCGGCCCTGGGGATGGGGAAACAAGAAATTACGATTACATTTTCTTTTTTCCTTCCCCCCCCCCTTTTTTTTTTCTTCCTCTTCCTTGCGGGAGCTCGCTAGAGCTTCGGCATGAGGAGCAGCAAAAGCGCAGCCCGCGGGAAGCGTGGCTACCGCCTTGCTCCTGGTTCCTGGGGCGTGGGTAATCTCCTCCTCCCCGGGCCTGGGACCCGGCAGGCAAAGGAGAGGTAATCGCTGAAAAGGGCCCCCTCCAGCTCCCCCCTCCCCGCCGCCCCCCCAGGCGTGTGGCGCTGAGCTGAGGTAGAAACTCCATCGTTGCTTCCCCTTCTCCTCATTTTTTTCCAGACCTCCGCTTAATTTAGCGCCAGACGAAGTCTCCGAGATTTTTCGGTTTTAGAGCGATAAGGACTAGTTTTACGGCAGATCTGCCTGAAATGGAATACGGGTATATAATATTATATATAAAAGTCAGCCGCGTTATACATAAAGCGTTTCCCCCGTGCAACAAAACTGCAGTGGGAATTGCAGTGCAAAATGCAAGTTCTAAAATTAATTCATCCTGACAGGTTTGACATCGCCCGGCTCCCTTTTTCCTGCAACCCCGTCCGCAAATGAATGCCGCTTCCAGAGTGTATGTTTTAATTTGTCACATCAAGGCAATAAAAGGCAGCAATATATACTTAAGCCAGTTAACATTGTAATAACAGGTTTAAAGGAGCAATTAAATGGTAGTGAGTCGCATGTCTGACTTTCTATAGGCATTACCACATCAATGGTACCTTTTAGACTGACTATAACTTAGCATGATTGTCTCAATTAGTTTAGCTACATGATAGTTATTGTGAACTCTTTGTGAGTAATCAATGTTACGCAAGCTTATGGGAAGGAGTCTTTAATAGGAGTGAGCAGCGGCTAAGTAACATGGACCTCCTATTTCCAAAAAAAAGCTACCTTTTTCTCCCTCTCTCTCTTTTTTTTTTTCTTCCTCTTGTCTTCATTTCCTTCCTCCAACCTGAAAGAAAGAAACTGTAATTTATAGTCTTATAAATCTGTTTCCGAGATCGGTGTAGCTGAACGCAGATTTACAGGCAAATAACGACTTCTGCCGCGGCTGCTGAACGAAACAGCCGCTTCGGCTCGGCGCGGAAGGAGAAGCACCTCTGCTACGCTTCTCCTCTCTTTTAGTGGCGTGTGTCGAGGCTGTTCGCTGTCACGATTCAGCCCCGAGGCACAAATAACCTCGACGGATGCTCACATCAAATGCCATGTGCGTACACTCCGGAGCGCCCGAGTCTCCCAGTGCTGGCACCGGAGCCACTCCGGATCGGCGGAGAGACCAGAAACGGGGGTGGGGGGTGTGCGTGTCAGAGAGGGGCTGCAAAACAGCGTTATAAATACGATATAATTCAGAGAGCAAGGTCCTGCCGGAGTAACCGGCCGTTTAGTAACTTGTTAGTTCCTCCCCACCTACAGACTCATTAAATACCGAGCCACGGGTAGCTAATGCAAAATACAAAGGGCTGCAAATTCAGTGGGAGTTGCGTGAACTACTTCAAAACACTAACAACTTCGTAATGTTTTCTGTCACGGGAGGAGAAAAAACCAAAACACAACCAAACAGCGAGCGAGCGTGTACCATTAAAATTTAAGATAAACAAGATGCCGGGATATTTCTGTTGGTGAAGTTATTCTCATTAGTCCTAGCAATGCCTTACCATTAGACAAGGCTGGAAGGATGGAGTCAGCCTCAGTCTCAAGATTTCAGATCTGCAAGGGTTTTTTTTCTTTCTTTTTTCTTTTTCTTTCTTTTTTTTTTTTTTTCATGCACATTACATTTCTGTCATGCTTTGCAGCAGAACACGATATTCCCAAAGAACCCAAAGAAGAAAAAAAATACTCTGACAGCAACCATTAGTTAAGAGTGCAATGAATAAACCCCTTGCACAAGAGTATCAGGACTAATTAAGATTCTGTTTAGCAGCCCTGGATGGAATGTTAATGTAGCTTTGACTAACTGGGAATAAGCAGGGGGAAAAACTGCATTTTAAGAGGAATGCTGGGGTGATAACATCTCTCACTTCTTCTGTCCAAGGTCTGCCCAAGCCTGTTACAAAGTCATTATCTCAAATTACTCCTGTACTTCATTTTTAGAGGGTTTGGGCAAGATCCCCTGGCGTTGAAGCGCTGCCTAGAGCCTCACAAAGCCAATACTCTCTAAGGGGATAAAGGCTGAATCAACCCACTATCTCTACCTTCGAGAGTTTGCTGGTACCAGTTCCTTGGACAAATACAGCCAGGATTCTGGAGGCAGATTAGGATCTATTGCTGGCGTCTCCTCGCAAATCCCTAAAGGGTTTTTGACCCTTTGAAGTTTCGTCTATTTTGCTTACACAGAAGTTTACATGATTAAGTCAGGATTTTACAAGGCTCAACAAGGCAAATTTAGTCACCTCGGAACATTCAACACCAAAAAAAAAAAGTAAAATATCCAGTTGTCCTGCTACTCGTTTAGCTCCAGAAATACTAGCATACTGTGATATTTACAGTGATTAGTTTAATAAAGGAGAAAAATATCTGCAAGACTTATTCAGCAACGGAGAGGAAAAAAATCCCTTTCCCTAAAGCATTATTATTATTATTATTATTATTATCATCATCATCATCCTTTGACATAGTAATTCCATCTGTCTGTGTTCCACCCTCCATTCTCAATGATTGCAAATGCAGCAGAGAGTAGATAAAGTTTCCCAAAGCCCTTTCCAGTCTAACATTTCCAGTTTACCTTCACTCCTCCTTGTTCAGGCAGTTGTGTTTTTTCATCGTCGAGCAACAAGCTCACCTAACTCTACTCTCCGAGCTAAACTTTCCAAATGCTTTACTTGCTAAAAGCAGCCTCGCATAATGCAAATCTCTGCTTGGAAGGAGAGAGCTGGGAATTTACAGCGTAAATAGGAGAGGAGGAGCAGAACTCTTTCTCGAGGAGCAGACACCTACTTGAAGAAGTCCCCTGCAGTCAGAGCGGGAGGGCTATAGTTAGAGACTGTGGTTGCATCTGGCCCACCATACTTGCGTCACCTTTTGTGGAATACAATTAATCGCTTTCTCTCTCTCTTTCAGTCTTTTGCCCTTTCTCGCTCGCTCTCTTTCTTGCTCCTACCAGAGGGAAGATCGCTTTGCCTAACGGATTGCTGCTGCACAGTTGTTTTCTGAAAAGGAAAGAATGTTCTCTTGAGGCTCTGGATAATAAAAAACCCCCAAAACAGAACCAAAAACAGCAACCAAACCCCCAATAATAATGAAACTAATTGTAATAATAATAATAATAATAACATTAATAGTAAAAATAATATTTGAATAAACAGACCCGGCAGGCTGGAAAGTTTCTGTAGCGGAGACAACAAGGGCAGTCCAGCTATAGCTGCAGATTTCTCTTCCCTGATTTATAATTGATGAATGGATTTTCTTGTGCAGCTGCAGCATGGTTAAAAACTATCGAAGAGGTAGGTGTCCTGGGAGGTGTTATTTTATAAAGGAGACAGTTAGGAGTAACTGGGTGCGTTTATCAGCAGGAGATCTGAGCAAGCAACATGATTACATTAACTGTTAGTGGCTAGGATTCAACTTTCCATAGGCCGCCAGCACCTGCAGTCTCATAGGTGACTCCTGTGGAGATGGGTTCTGCCAGCTGCCAGCCACATCAGGGCATTGATCTGGCACAGAGCTCCCCGTTGATTTTGGTGAGGAGTGCTGTGTCCGTCTCATTGGCATGTCGTGCACCGCTGCTGTTCTGGCAGAAATCGGTTTGGTCTGGTTTTGCAAGCAAAGGGGGAACAGTATCTTGCAGCATTTCTCTCTCACACGCACTTAGAGGAAGTGGAACGGATTTTCACATCCTTTGAGATGGGCGTATTTCCTATTTCAGTTATGTCTTTTTTCCCTCCTTGTAGGGTTATACCTGGTAGTTAAAACTTTTGCACTGTGTCTTAGAAAGAAACTTTACGAGGGGTACCAAGAAATATGCAAAGCTGTTATCGTGCCTCTAGTTTGTGGGTGTTTGACACAGCTCTGGAAGAACTTTAGAACTTGTCCTTGAGTGGGGAACTTTCCATATGTTGCAGATTCACATTGTAAAACAACTGGGCTTCAGTGTGGTACATTGTTTTTGCGTGGCNTTTCTGCATTGCCCCATCAAAGGAGGGCGAATGAGACACCCGCCCATTTCTTCTTCTTCACTCTGTGAGAGTGGAGGCACAGTGACTTTCACATATAGGCAGGCTCCAGCATATGGACATTATTTTACCTGAGTTCTGAGCCGTGTGGGCCTGGGGTGGGGGAGGGGGTGCGGACAGCAGATTTTAGCAACATTTTGCCACTTTTTATGTTTCCTATTGGACAGCTGCACACAGGTGAGGTGGCTTCATGCCCAGGGAGATGGTTGCTCTGGACACAAGCCCACCGCAGGCAGGGAGTGAGGGGTGAGCTGCCGAAACACAAGTGAGGATCGGTCCCACCAATGGGTCGGTGAGAAGGAGTGAGAAGGGGAAGCTAAGGGATTTCATTCCTCTCTTTCTCTTCCTGCTTGCTTTTTCTTTGGGTGGGAAGAATCTTATTCTCACCACATGTTTCTTCTGTAAAAAAACCCAACACACAAAACCGAACTCAAAGCCTCCAGTGCCGTGCTCAGCTCTATCCATGCTCAGCTCTTTTTCTACAGATCACAAGATTTTCTTCTTACTTTCTTTTTTTTTTTCCTTGTAAGTTTTCATTTATCTTGTTATTTTTGCATTTCTTTAGGACCAAATTTGACAATGTAAATCCATGAGAGAGAGATTCATTTATAAAATAATAAAATGTGGAATACTTACCTCATTATTCTCTTCCAGGATGTGGGGCTTTGAAGTTAAAAAGTCCTAACCAAACAAGTATAAGATTTCACGTAAAACACTGAAATCTCGCTTGACTTTAAGTTGTTATTATTGTCAGAAAAGTGATTCATAATTACATTTATATTTCTCCATGTTTAGTCAGTGTTAATGTCTGCAAACTAGATCTTCTCACTTCATTGGCCCACATTTTTTAAAATTCTCATTAGAGCTGCAAAATGTGTTTACGGGGGAATAAAAATCTACCTCCTTTGGATTTTTTCATAGTAAATAATTTGAATTGCAGAATATTATTGGTGAACATGTAAGAACACACCATTTAGCTTTCTTATGCTGAATTTGGAAAGTTTGCCATTACAAATAGATCGTTGATTTTTTTTTTTTTTTACAACAGTTACAAAAAATTTAAATATAGTGGAATCCTCCAAACTGCCTTTGTGCAAAGCCACTTCTGAATTACAAACACATGTAATTCGACTTCAGCTGACTTGAGTAGGAGCTAAATACTCAAGAAGTAGCATTCAAATGAACTTTTCTTTATCTATAATAGCAAGAATGAAATTATAGTCCTACAATTGGCATAACAGCAGAAAAATGTTTACACAAATATACAGAAGAAACTGTCCAGTTAAAAGCACAACTGTTCAGATGTTTTAGAAGACTAGAAACAATAAAAATGTCTGTGGAAATATGGTCCATAATATCCTTGAAAAATCCATACAGCTGAGTCCAATTTTTCTTATTGAATCCAGTCCTAAAAGAAGTGGTAAAGTTGAACTATTCATCCTTAAGTTATTTTAATGTAGTGTGCATATAAGCTTATTTTCATTAATGGAGTAGGTTTGTGATTCTGAAGATACTAAGTCACAGTGTAAATCCACAGTAAACTTATTTTCAAGCTAATGGAAGGATTGGACGGCAGATAAATCAGTACATTTTGTCTATTTTTTTTCCCCTTTTATTTTATTCTGATCCTTTTTATAATGCCTGAGAATATTAACTATGTATGCATTATGCTCCTGTGTGAATCAGTGGGAAATATGGCTTCACTCATTCCATTTGCTTCCATTATCACACTGCCAATAGAATTTTATAATGAAAAAGTATATAATTAATACGCAATAAAAAAAAAAAAATCAGTGAGAAAGAGCCTCTTTTAAAATATGTCAAATCACTCATCAATATCGAGAAAATGTTTTCTAATATTTTTCTATTGTCAATTAGGTATTTTTATATTTAAAGAGAATAAAAAAGTAGGCTAGTTCTGACATCCAAAATCTAAAATGCATAGATTGAATGCAAACCTATTTTATTAAACAGAACAACTGTTGTTTGGGAAATGCCATCCTTTTAGCAGAAAATTGCTACCATGGATATCCACCTTTGTACAGAATGAAGAGAAGTCCACTGGAAAAAAAAAGTGTGGTCATATAAATAATTCCTTTATTGTAAAACATATGCATAAGAGGACAAAATTAAGATCTCACAGCCATTTTTTATGTGATATCCACCCTTCCAACTGCCTGAATTTAAGGGTTAAATAAGTTAAATGCTCTTTAAAAAAATATTTTAATACATAGGATCCCCTAAATTTGGTCATGTAGTAGAAGACCAAACTTGAGGTTTCTCTGGCATCTAAGATTGTGATGATCATGCCTCCAAGCCACACTGGTCATATGTCAAGGAAGACTACTGTCCTGAGCTGAAGCTGAAGAGGTTTGGGGATTTTCTTGCAGAAATCTGTGATGAGGCACTCCTCCATCTCCAGCTCTGTACCATAGCTTCTCTTCCAGTCTGTGATTCCAGATGCAGCTGGTTAGTAGATCAGAGATCAGGTCAGGCAATTGCATTTGATGTGTGGGGGTCATATGTAAGACCCATATGTAAGAGAGAAGGAGGTGGGGGGGGAGAGAGATAAAATAGCACTGCCTTACAAATGTGAAAGGCATAAGCACAGTAAAAGAAGATGTTTTGGGAATCAAATGGTATGAAATGTGTGAGATGTAGTATTTATTTATGTTATTTCCACATTAAAACAAACAAACAAACAAACAAACAAACAAACCTCGTAAAAATAAGTTGTGCTGTAACTACCTCTTACCATCTATCATCATCAGTAAGAATGCATCAGTTTTTGTATACACCTCATCAACTCTACTGAATGACCAATATATTAGACAGTGTCAGGCAGAGGAGTTGAGACTATGCTGGCTGCCATGAGCCTAGCCCAGCCACTTTCTTCTCCTCTCAGTTGCCAAAGATAGCAGATATTTCTGGAACAACATCTACTGGTGGTACAGAAAGACTTCTTGTTTCTTGTCAGACAGACTTAACCATCACAGCAATCACTTGATGTGGAGAGTAAAGAAGGGCAACTCTTGTGACCTAGACTGAAGCTGGGAATGTAAATACCTAATATTTAGATCAGTCTCAAGAGAAATGTGGTGTGTTTATACCCAGCAGAGAGACAGAGAAAACCACATTTCTACAAAACTCAGAGCTTTATAACATTCAGCCAGGATTTGTCTACATCCTGAGACACAACTGTCAACTTGTACTATAACATTGGCAATGTCCAGGTTAAAGAAAAACTATATGCTTGTAAAACATATTTTACCTTGAAAGTGTAGCATCACATTACTGTAGCTCTGCATAATTACATGTTAAACATATTAATCTATTCAAATATGCTAATAATCCATGAATCAATACATAAAGATCTATGAGTTGACTTTACAGGAATATGGTTGCCTTTATCTAAGAATGTAAACACATTTAGAGGTGTTATAGATAAACCATGATGAGGGGAAGTTTTCCATCAATTCATTTAAGATTTCTATATGCAACTGCTGTTACACTCTGTAAGCTTCTCGTACATGAATGCCTTGAAAGCAAACTATAATCTTAAAGTAAAAAATTTAAGATATTCTTTATCCAGCTATTCAGCATTTATTGCCATGTATAAAGAGAATGGGATAGAATTCATAGTAATT
>WEIS01024642.1:0-23116 GCA_013389965.1 Todus mexicanus | reverse complement strand
TGTCATCTGCAAACTTACTGAAATTGGGTTAAACCCCCTCCAAATAGGTGATTCAGATGCTCTGTAGCTGGAAGGGAGCAGTCCAATGTGCTGCTCACAGGTTGGAAGGGAAATGTGCATCCTGGATTCTGCTTTACGTGGCTTGATTAATAAGGATTTCATTTGAAGGATTTAGGAAGGTGATGTACATAGGTTTATTCTCCTGACAATAAAGAATTTAGGTGTGTTAGAACAGTTAAGGCATAAATAGGATACTTTTTCAGGTATATCACTATTCTGTTGTTCGATACCCTATTTAGTAGGATACTTGCACGTTTCTCATATACACATCTGATAAAAAAGGTGTGTGATCTTTGGAAAAATATAAAATTTAACTGGGAAATGGTCAGTAATATCTTCATGCTGTTTGGGGTTTTTTTTTTGCATTGTGTTGTTCACGAGCTCAGTTCTACTTCTAGATAAACTGACAGCTATTCATGTCTCATAGCTGAAAAAAATTCACATAATCTTACTTCAAGGCAAAGAATTTTAGCTTGTGAAATAAGCCTTGGTAGAGTGTTGCTTGTAGGCAATACAGAGAAATTTGTGACCTCCATTTTAATTGCTATCAACATCATTCTGTGTTGTGTGGTGACCAGTTGGCAGGCGTAAATGCAATAAGCTGTAACAGCTGCTAGGGAGCCTGAGGGTCCATTTTCTGCCCTCGGTTACATGGGTGTAAATCTTGTAACTCAGGACAAAATTGCACCCTACGGCTTTAAAACAAGTAAAGTCTTACTGTGTCTGATACGCCTGCCAACTGGTGACTGGATATAACCGATTACCAAGGACCGTCCAAAGGAATTTGTGACGTTACTGCACTGCTAAGCATAAGTCTGAACTGGGTTTAACCGGAGCAGAGCCTCTGTGGTGAACCCAGGAGGTTCTATGCCAGCCTGGTTTCTCCTACTAGAATGGGTAGAACTCCTCCCAGCTCCATGGCGGCTTTTGCCTTGAATGAAAGCAAATGTACAAGTAGGCTAGAAGCTTAAATAAAGGAATATTTGATTGACTCTTTCTGCTGTCTGTTTGTAGATTACCTTTCCTTTCCTTCCCTTTCCTTTTGCAAACACAGAGGAGAAAAAATCAAAACGTATTTATTGGTCCTACCGGTTTCCTTCTGTAACTGGTTAGTCATGTCACTGTGTCTTAACTGGTTGTTACGGACTTAAAGGGAGTAGTAGAACAACTGATGTGGAAAAAAAAGAAAGAATTAAGTCAAGATTGACACATAGATCAAATTCTGAAGTGTGAAGACAGTCCTGTGTAATGAATAGGAGCACATACTTCATGTATCTATGCTTATTATTCACTTACAAGGCTTCGGTATGGCAGTGAAGCGTAACTTCTTGAACAGTAGTGACTGCAGCACTAAGAATTTGATGATTTTGACAGCTTCTAAATTAAAAGGATGAACTGATTTGAATTCATATTTAGGTATGTTAAACAAAAGAAGACATTACATAACCAAGCAGATAGAACTGTACATTCAGTGTCAGCTGAATGTGATTTGAGTTGCCTGAGATTATGCAACATAAAGGGGGGGAGGAAGGGAAGTAAAATGTTAAAAAGCTTTCCAGAAATCCTCAGACAGTTTACTTCTGTGGTGCTGCTAGGCAGCTGTAAAGTTAAATAGTTAATAATTCTCATCTTATTAATTACAGCTGAAAATAGGGTAGTTTCTAACCCTACATCCTACACATATATGCGTAATGCTATAAAGGTGTTTAATAAGGCTTGTTGTACCAAGTCTTGGTACAGTTACGCGTTTTAGATACAATTTCAGGTAGATGAGGAGAGGGGAACCCAAAGCTTTAATTTCAGTGTCTGGCTACCTGTAAATGTCGCAGTCTTAATTTCAGACTAATGGAGTTGCTATTGATAACACAGGCTGCTCTAAAGATAGAATCTAGTTCTAAAAGTCTTTAGAGTCTACATATTTATTCTTTGGAACAACAGGGAAATGTGAGCAAAACTTAATAGCACTGTCAGTATGATTAACTGCACCCCGTCTTGAGAGTGATACTTCAAACAAGATCCTGAAAAAATGTGGAAGACAAAAATGAGGCAAATAGGTTAGGTATGTGAAAATTTTGTACAATTAGAATGCCTAGGAGAGCACTAGAGATACGACTGACGTAATGAATATTTTAGAAATACAGGTAAGGTGCTAAATTGCGGAGCTTGGGGCAATAGCTCATAGTGAGGAATAAGTTGATGAGCCTTGGGTTTCAAGAAATCTTATTAACACAAGGGTTTGTGTACCTCTTGCTGCTTGCAGCTGGTAATTTAAAAGCTATATGTTAAAAATAAGAGTGTGAAGAGCTATAGTCTAGCACATAGTGATCAGCAACTAGATGGGTCGTTTCACTTCTTTTAAACTCAGAATGCTGCCATCAAAGGAAATGGTTGCTGGCGGCATCATCATCTGCTAGATTTCTATGGCCACTCTTTGATAATTGAATCCTTGTGTTGGTCTGCAGTTTGAAATTCCATTAATGGGATGTCCTGAAGCAAATGGAGGTGGCTATTTTCAGACTGCACAAAGTGGGAAGCTTCATGATTTGCATTTGACCTAAGTAGATGCTTGCCTAGTATAGCAGCACAAGACCACCACGGCTGAAAAACCCCGAACATTTGTGAAACTATTGCGTAACAGGTCTTGTAGGTCCATCAAAATCACTTTGAGAGATCACTTTGTTGATTTCTATGACAGACAAAATAACAACTTACAGTTTCCAAAGAAGAATTGCACAAAGTGGGAGGAAAAAACCCAACCAACTGTGCTGGATGCACTTGTAAGCGGGTGAAAGAAGACTTAATGAATAAGTAAGATTCCAATGGCTGGTTGGCTAGTTTCAACTGACAGATTTTTTTTGTTGTTGTTTTTTAAAGGTTGTGGTCAAAACGAAAACAGAGTATGAACCTGATCGGAAGAAGGGAAAGTTCCGTACTCCTAAAATAGCTGAATTCACAATCAGCATCACTGAAGGGGTTTCAGAAAGATTTAAGGTAAGCAGTGCTATCTGAAGATGTTAATGACTCCGTTGTGCTCGCAGAAGTGATTAAAATCAATTGCTGATCATAGTCAAAACTGATTATAACTAACAGAGTGGCTGTTGTGGGTATAGCTGTACATAAGAAAAATAAAATAAATGCTATAATAATTCGGTATTTAGCAATTAGAAGCAAAAGCAAATCCTGCAGCATTATTGCTTGTCATCCCTTGCAGATAATTCAGGAGGCTCTTCTGTCAGCATGTGGGTTTCAGAACGTGGCTGGCTGGGGTGTATGTGGGCTGCACACAGGTAGCTCTCCTGGCATGGATAAAGCTCCTGTTCTTGTTGAAGGGCAGGAACCACAAGAGTATTTGTTTTCTTTTTGGCTTCTTTCTTTTCGCTGTGGCCAAACCATTCTCTTAAAAGCACTGTCATGATCTATTATGTATTTTTTTCTATAGTTAAATGTATGACTGAGCAGCTCAGGGATGTATACCAGAGCTCTTTGCTGTGAGTTTTCTTGGTCCACTTGTGACGACTGCTTCTGACAGATGGCAGTTCGGCAAGAATCTGACTCAAACATACTCTTTAGTGTCCACACCCCCATTACACCCTTCAGTAGTCCCAGAGGAAAGCCGGGATCTTAACTGGTGCAAGGACTGAATTACCTTCCCCGTTCTCACTGGAGGATAGATTTTCCTGCTCTACAAGTAAAGCAAAGCAGGAAAGTTGGCATTTCAGGTCATGCTTTCCTACCTATGCTCGTAACAGAGGAGAAGTCTACAGCTCTTCAGTGCTGTTCATTTGACGTCTTGCCCAAGGATTCCAGAGCATTTTTAAACAGTGGGCAACCTCGTCGTTCGGTGCGCAAGTACAAATGCATTTGGAAGGCCTAATGTTGAGTGTGAGGGAAAAATAGAGCTTCAGTAAAGAAGTGGATTCTCTTTACATTGCAGACTTCTAGCCTCTTTTGGCCCGATATGAGTTTTGGGGCATACCCAAAGATTTCCATTTCTATTGCGCCTGGCTAGTGGTTTTAAAGCTACCCAGGCCCAAGGCTGCCTTCGGAAGTGTACGGACAGCTCTTGGTGGAATTGGAGCATGCTAAACAAAGTGAAGGCTCGAAGAGGGGTTGGACTCGCTAGGCTACATTTGCAAAGGAACTTTGCAGAGTGTTGCCAGGACAAATGTTTTAGCGCAGGTCATCTGGTGGAGTCTTCAGCCACACAGTGAAGCCTGCAGGTTCCCAGTAAGCCGTGTGGGGAACCACCCCACATAGCTAATAAGAGGTGTTTGTTACAGGATGTGGAAGGGATTTACTAAGGAGATAAGAAACCTAGTTCCATTTTTTCTGTTCCCTGATTTGGAGCAAGGGCATCCCATCCCTCAGGGAAAATGCTACATTCTGACTAACATTTTCTTTCTCCTTCTGGCAACCACAGTACCAGTCCTTGAGAGTAATCCCCTTCCTCTACAGTGAGGGTTGTGCACACTGTATTGTTGGGTTAAGATGCAGATGGAAACTCAGAACAAAGAGGACTTGTGTCTGGCTGTCTTTTGTGTGTGTCCTGGTCACTCTAAGGTGACTGAAAATGCTTGCTATGTTGTAGAAGAAAAAGAGGAGGAATATTTAGTCTGAATACCCTCCTAGGACTTTGGTTCCAAGCAGCTGAGCAGAACCTATACCTGAGGAACATTGCACTTATCCAGTAGCTGTAGGGGCTAAGGGATTTCATTGCGCAAACATTAAATCGTAGATAAGGAAGGGCTTTGAATTCATCTTAGTCGCATCTAAATGTTTGCGTAACCCCTTGTAGATCTGGGTTGCTTCTGTCTTTGTTGAAAGAGCTGAGCAAATGTGAGCTTGCTGAACAAGAAATAAATAGCTTGTCGTGGTGCTGGGTAGTCTTTTCTAATTTATGTCGCTGAACAGTTAGAAGCCTGAGCATTTTTGCTTTGTGTTTTTCTATACCTTTGGACGGCATACTTAAATATCTTTTAGATATTACTTTATGATGATCACTCTGGGATTAATCTCATACTACAGGGTTGCTAGGTTTTGCTGCTAGGTAACTACTGCATCAGAGAGAGGCTTCAGAAAGATTCGGTATCTCTTGGGAATTGCAGGGTGATTCACACTGTGGCTGTAAGTCTAGGCTTCTAAAGAAGAGTGTGGGGGTAGATCAATTAGGAAAATGGTGGTTCAGATAACGGAAAGCGGTAGTGTCATGCAGAACATCCAGGTCTTAAAAATGTCCCTTAATCTCCACATAACACTTCTATAATTCAATTATGCTGCTTGCAACATTTTAAAGAGAACTGACTGGTTTCTCCAGCAGGGATGATTGTCATGTTCACCACTCCCAGTAGTAAATATTACATGAATAATTGAAGAAATTTCATAAATATGTAGATGAAAAGTACCGATTGTATGAGGTTTTCTCCTGGGTCCTTATTAATTGTGAACCATCATGTTAACTGCTGCTGTTGATTCTGAGAGAGCAAAAGGATATTTGTTTGATAATTAAATATTTGCTATAATTATGAAATGCATTATTTAACTGTTGGGATATTGACTTTGGCTTGTGTTCATGAAAAAGGCTTCAGATGCCGTTTTAATGACTTTAATATTGTACATCACTGATGTATAAGCTTGCCACAAGACACGGTCCAAATGTTGTACTAAAAATAAGTCAGTCAGTCATATTTACAAATAATTCACATGTGTATTCTCAGATGTACTTTTTAAATAAGGACAAAGCAGATTGAATTTTTGGGATTCAGCAGTGCAGATCATCTAAAGCTGCTGTTCTTGAGAAATTATACATTATAACAAATGAAGCAACTCCAGCATATGTGTATGTCATGTAGATCATTCGGTGTTTTAGCAGCTGGGTGAATAAGAAATTATAAAATGTATTTTCTGCATTCAGTCCACATTACCACAGTTGTTACAACAGAGCTGAAAATGTTTACGAAGAAAATTGCAAGTATGATTTTCCCGTATAAAGCCACATTCTGAATTCAAATCGGAATCTGTCAGAAGAATGTGAAGACTTCTGGTTCTGAGAACCCTCTGGGCTTAATTTAGTTTTATGGCACTAACCACACCAAGGAAGATGTGATTTTTCAATGAAGATTATTTTTCTTTGAGACATAGAAGTCTTGCTTTTTGTTCTTTGAGCAGTATAGGCTAATGTGGGGAATTGGTCCTTCACATGCTGGAAAGCAACTTCCAGTGAGACAGATTTTTCACTCCTGTAAATTGTCCTCTGTACAGAATAACACAACAAGGCTGGAAATGTCATTTCAAAGGAGTCTTACAAATCAGGACACAGGAGGAAGCTATTGCAGGGGAAAATTGGTGGTATCAGTTACCCAAGGCCAAGCCTTTTCTTCCCCATTGACAGAGCAGCGTTTTTACAAACTCCAGTTGGATTTTGCAGTGGGATGTCTGTTCTGGCCCCCCTTGAATTGAGCCACAGTTGGCAGTTGTGCACAAACACACCAATTTAAAAAAATGTCTGTTGTATCAAAGCCTGAGAGTTTTTTCTGTCTTTGGGGAAACCTGAATAAAGAACATTCAGAAGTATTTTGAAAGCAAACACTTATGTTTCCCAATACATTTCAAGTCCTTAAATAAACCCAAGCTGTGGTATGCCTTCAACCATTTGGTTCTATTCAAGGGCAGTTCAATTCTTCAGACTTCATCCTTGACATCTCTACGTACATCCAAGTGCAGAGCCAAAGTCTCAAGCTTACTGTGGTAAGACCATATGGTGCAAGCCGTGTACTATAAAGTAGCAAGCAGTTGTTGAAATGTCTGCATGAGGTTATGGAAGAGGAATTGAGACTTCCTTTCAACAGCAGTTCTCTCAGTTTCACCTGGTCATTTTAAGACTGAAAAAATGTATGCAACATCTATTTAAATATTCTAATTTTTATCTGGCTTAAAGGTGCATCCTTTAAAACACATTTCTGCCTCAAGACTTTTTCACCCATTCTTAGTAATACCAATGATTATTACTGCTGCAAAAAATAATCAGAGACAAGGAAAAAGACTTCTTTTTTTGTTCCTGTGTGATTACTCTGTTAGATGCAGGAGATACCAGCTGATTCCTGTACAGGATATCACTTCTTTAGTATATTCTGTGTCTGTCACTTACTTAGTGCTGAAAGTGTGACAGGTACTTACTGCCATGAGTAGTTCTGTTTTCTTCAGTAGAACTATTCACAGGATTAAAGTTGCTCACAAGTACAAGTGTTTGGCAGGCTTTGAATTTTTCCCTTATTACTTCAAGCAAGAAAAACAGAAGAGATTCTTCTTTCAATGTAACTGCTATTTTAAAACAATCGATGTAAGTAAAGGCAGTGCATGGCAGCTGTCATTTTTTCCATTTCTTTAAATGTTTGATAATTCTCTAATATGACATTGAGAATCCTTCTGCTGAATTTTTGGCTAAAAGGAATTTTTTACAGTCAGAGCTGGAAGATTGCTAAGTAAAGTGGATGCCTAATAGCATCCCCCTGTCTCCAAGTCAGGTGTTCTCTGCCGTTCTATCCATTAGAAATCCTTTTCTTGGAGCGGAACCAGCAACACTGGTGACACACAAGATATTTTGGGTCTCTCCAGGTGTAATACTTAGCCTTTTCTGTTTTATAGTAGCCCTTTCCAGCTGTTTTGTTGGTCTCAGTAATATTTTCTGGGTTTGTAAGGGAAGGAAACAAGGTTCTTCTCTCAGGGCCACAGGATTTCTTGAACTGCTTCCTCAGGTCTCTGTTTAAGAAACTAATACATGGTGCCATGTGATGGGAGATGATGGAAACGCTGTCATGAGCAGCTGTGTTAAGCTACAGTGCCAGACTCTCAAGGCCACTGCTTTATTACTTGTTTTTGTTAAGCCACGGTGCAAACTCTCAAGGTCACTGCCTTGTTAGCCTGTTTTTGTCTAACAGGATCTCCCTCAGGTTTCATTAGTCGACTCCCTTGCAGGCTGGTTCTGTTGTCTTGCACTGTCGCTGTTAATAAGCACTGGGTCTGTAGCTTCTTTTTGGTTACTGTTGTTCATGAATCTATGTGCCTTTCTTGCTGCTACTCCCAGTCATCTCCAGGTGAGCATCCAGGCCAGTTCTCCCTTTCTCTTTGTCCTCTGTTTCAGGACGGTTGTTAAATTTCTTCTGTTTTTTTGTACAGTCTACCCCAAGACTATTATACTTTTCAAGCACAAAGGTTTGATGGGAATATTCTGATGTGGAAGTTGAGTTTGATAGATACCAGTCATATAGTTAAAGCATTTCTAACATCACTTCATGTTTAAGGCACCTGATTATCTTTTGAGTCAGTGGTCATCTTATGTATGTATGTACAAGTAGGGAAGTTGTCATCTGTGATCTTCTGCAAGTATGGGAAATTGTATCAAGTTGTTCTGTAGAAGTTGGATTACTCCGTAAATTAATAGGAGTCAAATGTTGTGTGTATATTTGTGACCGTTCCTTTTTTTCTTTCATGTTGCCATTTACTTCAAACCGAACACTTCTGATTCCTTAAGTGCATTGTTTCAGACACATTTTTCATGTAAACTTCTAGCGACAGGCCCAGGTGATAGCAAACAAGAATATAATTTTGGAAAAGCAAGAATGTTAGGGGAAGTGAAGGGCTGATTTCTGTGTTCTTGGCACACTGGTAGAGGGCATTATGCAGCTGGGGGTGCAGGGGTTTAGGGGAGAGAGGTGAAATGGAGGTCATGGCCATTTGCAGGGAAGTCAATGGGATGTTTTACGAATTTTAGTCTGTGCAGTCTGGCCAGACGCAATCTATTCTAATTACAATCTGCCTGCCTAAAATTCTCTTGTAGTTTAAATTGGACAGCGATGATCTTAATTTCCTGCCCTAAACGGTTGTACAGAGGTGCTGTATTTCATCCCAGCGGGCTTTGCATTTCGCTGGTGAGCGAAGCATAAATTGGTTGTAAATCACTGGATATAAAAGGTGCTCTAGAAATGTGTGTCTTCACTTTTCTTCTTTGGTGCGAGCATCAAGTCTCTGCCTAGCACTTCATAGACAAATCCGAAATGAAAGTTGTGCTCCCAGGAGGCTCCAGTTGAAATGGATAATGCAAAGATGTAGAGCAGAGAAGAGATGTGGCCAAGTGTCACTTATTGAGCCGTCAGAACTACTGCATGTCTTGCTAGTTCCACTTCTCCTGGGTGGGTTTGTGTGCTGAGAGGTGCATGATGGAAGGAAAAGCGTGCAGGAAAGTGGTTGAAAGCAGCACAGTAAGAGTCAGGTAATGAAAGAATTAAAGGCCAGAAGAGGCATGATGAGAAAGGGGAAGGTGAGGGCAGGGGAAAACCAGATGGCCCCCAGGCTTTAATGGGACAGTGGGATACAGGCAGAATGGAAGGAGATACAGCTTACGAGGCGCAGAAGTGGCAGACTTGTGCATGCCTGGAAACATGGCCTGTATTTGTTCAGAAAAGGACAGGAGCCAGGAAAGAGTGTGAAGAAAAGCAGACATAGTTAGTGCAGTTGATGAATTTTGCTGTAATATTCTGGCTTGATTAAAAAGGGAGCACAGTAAATGTTAACAAAGTGAGGAAGGAGAGACTGCAGTAACCAGACAGAGAAAATACAGCTTGCAGCTGTACAGTGTTCTGCAGCTGTAGAAAAGTAGGATGGACTCATTGGGAAGATCTGGCAGATCTTGATGGTAAGGCCTTACTTGTTTACATGTTAGTGTAGTTGTCAGATCTGCTAAGTATCATTTGTTTGGCTAAATGCTCACAGAGTCTGAAGACAGGTGTTTTTTTCTGTGGGTACACTTAGTTCATTCATTAGTCGTGTCTCATTTCGATTACAGTAATGGCTTCTGGCTAGACGTTGTCCTTCTGCTCTTCACTTACAATCTATTCAAAAATCTGCCAAGTACGTAGTATCTTGTCATCTTCTCTCTTCCCTTAGTTTTGCTTCCAGATTCCCTTAAAACCAATTGTAAAGGACAGTCTCAAGATGAAAACAAAACCACATGTGGAGTTCCTAGTTAAAAGAAATGGTTGTTTGTGCAATTTTGTAGTTACTTCATAAAAATATTTTAAAAGCCCCATCACTTGTGTGGTGTGACAGTCCCCTTGGAGCTCTGCAGGTGTACATGGCAGCGAATGATCATAATAATTCAAAGACTTCTGCCCCCACTGTGGGGTCCTGCGCTTGAGATTGACGATTCCCTTCCAGAAGGGAGGGAGCATGTATGTGCATGCATTGCATCCTCTCCTGCCTTGAATGGAGGAAGAGGGCAAATTGCCGCTGGTGCCTCAGTAGTAAGAAAATAGTTTATAGTGTGTGTGTAAAGTTGCTGTGGAAGAAAGCAACAAAATGACAGCTTTGGCAGCACTTGTGGCCTAAAGAGCAGTTTGTCACCTTCCTTCTCTACAACCTTTTATTTCTGAAAGGTATCTGGGAGGAGAGGACTCAGAAAGTGAGGTAGACAGGTAGGATCTTGTTAGCTTACTTGCAGGGGTGCGAAGCTGGTTGCCTCAGGTTTGGAAGTGAACCTGGGGATCTGACAGTTGTGGACCATCAGCGGCGGGTTATTATGAGAGTGAAGGAAAATGGATGTTAGAAGGAAGAGAAGGATCATGTAGATGTAAGATAGAAGTGAATTGGATTAACAGGTGATAGTATCACCTTGGGATCCCATGATGGATTTCTTTCCGTCTGTGCCATTTGCGTGTGTGAATGTCCTTTACTTAAATAGAAGTTACTCTTATCCTGCAGGATGGTAAGAAAAGGGAGCTTCTCTTCTAATAGGAGGGAGATAAGAGCTTACTCGTGTAAGGATTTGCAAATAGAATGTGATTGCAAATTGTTGGAGATAATGAGAGTAAAAATATACATGTTAATACCAAAATTAATAACACTGGGAAATACAATAAGTGAGAAAGATTCCATGAGAATTATGAACCAGAGCCCTGAGAGCTCTTCCCAGAGAGAACTTGCAGCTCCATGTAGATTGCCGAAACAGGTAAACGCTCCGTGAGGTTGTGACTCTGCAGCTTGCTAGGCTCCAGCAATCCGCACAGCACCGGGCTTTTGACCTCTTTCAGAAGACATAATTACTTTCCAAAACAGTTGCAGAGTCTTGAAGAGAGTGAACCTGCAGTGATTGTGGAAATACAAATATTTTTATATTGTCTAATACTTGGTCTCAACTACAAAATAGCTCGTTAGCTTTACAGTATGTTCCCAGGGCCTCATCTGTGTGTCAGAATGGTTATGACTGGGAAATAATGTCATACTGCTACTATTCCCTGCTAGCAGGATGACTGGGGAATATGGTTAAAATGCTTTGAGATTCGAGAATATTCTTCAAAGCGTTTTAACCTGTTTACACCTATCTGTGCAGGAGACCAATGTGAGCTGAATCGATCAGTACCATAGCAGTTGTTCTGCTTGGTGTTTGTGTCCCATGTCCCAGGGCTGCGCTCCTAAAGAGAGCAGCCTTCATTGAAGGCTGTGTGGATGTATCTTGTAGGGCATGGGAAGCCTTAGCAATAATCCCACCTGGATTTTATCTTCTCTATCCCCACTTTCTAGTCTCTCTTTTCAGTTTCTTCTCTAAGGGAGAGAGCAGTGGCTGTCAAGAGTGACAGGAATTAAAGTAACATACACTTGGAGTCAATGGGCAGTGAGTGACCCCAAACTTGCAACTTCGACTGGGCCTTGTGTGTGTTTCAGAGCTGCTGGACTGCGTGAGCAGCACTCCCTCTTTTCTGGTTCCTCATCTTCCCATGTGGAGCTCAGCAGGGCAAGAAGGTCTTGGGCAGGAAGAAGGTTCTGCAGACAGGACTGTGGACCTGTATTGGGGCTCAGGCATGGTTAGGGTTCCTTGGCCTGGTGGGGCAGGTGGGCTCTGGGCATCTGCATATGGGTGCAGCGTGACACAGGCAGTGTGTGGGATTTAGAGATACCAGCAAGGTGTTAGAGAGCTGGGACACGGGGCATCAAGTGGGAGCTGCAAGTTTGTGTTTCGAGAGCCTGGAGCGCAAGGAGAATTTTGGGAGGAGAATAAAGCTGGTTACATTAGTGGGAAGGGAACACACTGGAAGATGGGATACAAGGTTTGGCCCAAGATGGAGTGTGAAGGGCCTTGTACAGATGTGTGGGTGGGATGGCTGAGGAAACACAGGAAGGGGCCTCAACAAAGCACAGCAGAAAAAAGGGAGAGGCCTGATTAAAAACATATGAGAAGGTCTAAGACATAGGTTGGCCAGGAGTGGGGAGGTTATGTTGTGCATTATTAAACGCGATCACAGAGAATGACCAGAAAGGAGAAGGTGCTTCATCTCTTGGATTCATGCAGGACATACTGAGACTTGGGACCTGTGAGCAGAAAACATGAGGTTGGCAAGACAGAGTGATCCATCTGTGTTAATCTTTGTGTATGCAAATGAGTTATAAACCCGAGGAAGGACTAATGGGATTTGAAAATTGATGTCAGTTTGGGGGGGGTTGGAGGGAGATTAAGAATATGGTTGGGATGTTTTTTTTGTAATCCAGTGACTGTTCTGAGAAGATGAAGATGTTGCTATTAACCAGAAAGGTTGTTAGCTCCATGTCCCATTTCGCTGACATCGCTACATTAACATCTACATTTCCTCTGCTGCGTTACTTTCTGATCTGCAGTTCTCGCTGCCTCTCCTCCAGCCATCCCATCCTTTTCTTGCTTATTTTCTGTCTAACAAAATTCCTTGCAAATTCCTTGGCTTCAGCAGCGCCCAATACTTCTCGGTGTTGTTTCAGCCAGGACATTTAGCCCTCCCTGTTGTCTGTCTGCAGTGAAGTTCGCTATCTCAGCATGAGAAGTCCCTAAAAGTTCATCTTAGTCCTTCCGTGCGCGGACTTTGCCATACGCAGCTTGCAGTGTTGCAAATTCTATTAGCTCTGGGGTTTATCGTAAAGGAACAGTGTGGTGTTTATTACTGTTTCTTACACTGTAGCACATGCTGGCTTCTTTCTTACTTGTCAAAAAAAAAAGGCCGAACCACTCCTACTCAGTAATCTCCTTCAGCTACTCATTTGTCTATCAGTAGAAGCTTTAGAATAATGTGACCATACATCTGGGACACTGTCCCAGGTAGGTGTGAGCTCAGCAAATAGCATCCACTTTCAGAGAAGCAAATCTGAATTAAGGATCTTTGCAGTGTAACCGCTGGGCGAAAATCTTGTGCTTTCTCTTGTCAGAGGTGATTCTAGAGGTAGCTCAGTCTCCTGTCTCACCTAAAAGGCTGCCATTCTCCAGATTCTGCTTGGATTCTGTTGCTGGGAAAGGATGGCTTTATACCAAGTCATATTTCAGACTCAAGGTGTGTCTTGGATTTTCCTCCAGCCCAAATTCAGGACCAGAGGGGTGCTTAAAGACAAGGTAGAAAGTCAGTGCTGTATAATGCAGTCTGTAAAGGCTTCTCTGTGAGCACTGTGGAAGGCGTTGCAACGGAGCTTTTTGAGGCTAACCTTGTGCCGAACGTGGTGTATTCCCTGACATATCTGGCAGTGAACATGGTGTATTCCCTGATGTATCTGGCAGTGAACTATTCCTCTACAGTCTCTGTGTGATGAAGTACTGTACCTATAAGTCACGGAGTGCTGAGCAACCAAGCATGCAGGCTACTGCTATAACTATCCATACCTTCATAGCAGGCACAGCAAACTCTCATCCTAACGAGTGGTCAGACAGCACTTTCTCCTTGCCCTGCTAGAGTCACCTTTGTATTATTTGGAAGTCCCCTGTGCTAACTTGGTGTCACCTGACTCCATTCTTAGACAGGCGCAGGGAAAAGAAACGTGCTTACCAGCTGACATAAACTAGCCTTACGCTTACATCATCCAGATCCTGAAAAAGCAGCAGATCCAGGTTACATCAGTGTGTCCTTCTGGCTTCACGTGGGCACTGAACAGCAACTCAACCAAAAAAGCCTTGCAGTACCGAGGCAATGGGGCACTGATCCACTTTCTTCTCCAAGAAGAGGGAGGTAGAAGCACTTAGATGCTGCTTCCCTGTTCTCCCTTAATAATTTAGAAGCTGGTTATATCCTTTGCTTGATTTTACTATAAAGCACATTCATAGCTGCCTTCTGCTGCCTGCAGTAACAAACAATATAATAAGCGGTGCATTACTAACATAAGCATGTTTCATTTTTCTTTGCAGGTAACTGTGCTGGTGCTTTTTGCCCTTGCATTCTTAACGTGTGTTGTATTTCTGGTAGTCTACAAGGTTTACAAGTATGATCATACCTGTCCAGAAGGATTTGTTTTCAAGGTAAGTTGTGTAGTCATTCTAGAAAAAAAAAAAAGGGAGTATGTAACATTCTCTGTGCTGTGTTGTTTTCTGCCTGACCTCTAATTAAGTCAGGCTGTGTTGCGTAGAAATTTGTTTTTATAGGTTAGTGTTCTTCCTGCCATGTGTCTTTCTGCTTAATTTATAATTGAAGTTGTACTATTGCACAATTTTTGTAATGTTGTTATTTTGGTAATGCTTTTAAAAAAATACAGCAGAAGTCCCAACACCAGTGTCCTTCAAACGTCCCTGCATCTGCAGTTGTCTGGACAAAGCCTCATTTATTGGGTCTTACACTTTGATGTTGTATGTTCCTTGAAATTTGCGTGTCTTGGGAAAGAAGAGAGTAATAAAACCTGAAGAAAAAAAAAATACTCTGGAATATGTGCCAAAGAAGTAGTAGAGTGATGTTCTCATTAAGAATAGCAGAGTTACCTCAGGGATATTTTTGTAGAAATAACTTCTTTTTCTAGAACACTGACCTTTGAGCCCTACTGCCCCACGCCCCTAGTGACGCCAAAAAAGGGAAAAAGCATTTATTGGAAAAAATCCAGGTGCTGAGCAAAAGGGAGGCTGGAGCTTGCTTCATCTGTGCGAGATGGTAGCGCTTGGGTCCTTGGCTGTGACCTGGGCTGAAAGTCAGTCAGAAAGGTCACATTGATTTCCCCGTTGTAAATTTATCAGGGTGGAAGTTGGCCGTAATTAGATAAGCAACTAGCAGGGATGATGGCATTCTTCCCTCTAACTTGTAAAGAATATTTAGTCAGGTAAGGAATCAAATGGGCATCTAGTATGATCTTCAAAAGGATTTAGGAAGGAACAGCTGCTTCAGCACTTCTTGATGAATCCTGGTCAGGACTCTTGATTCTGTCACTTCAGGCACATAAATACCATACAAGAATCTAGTCCTGAGTTACAATCAGTGATGCCCTGCTGGATTAACTTAGCGTCAAGCATTCACTTTTAAATTACCGTTTTCCCTTGGTCCAAGGGCAAAAGACACTGGTTAGACTATATGGCTGTAGCTCAGGAGGTCCAGCTTTTGGTTCTGCTGTTGTTTATTTGTGTTGTTTCTGACAAGCACCAAAACCCCGCTGTGCTCGTATCTCATGGGATGATAGGCTTTTTTTATTTATTTTTTTTTTCCTAACCTTTCTGTTGGGTTTGAGCAGTTTGGGATATGGACTGTGTGTTCCTACCGAGCCTATGTGATGTGAGCCTGACTTGACAGGAACGAGGTGCCCCTGTCATAAGTCCAGTAACAGTCGGCTGCTTCTGCTTCCTTTCATATCATGTCTCCTCTGTTGAGATGCAGCTTTCTGGCTTCTTTTGTCCTTTCTTCTGAGTGTCAGAAACATTTAAGGGGAGAACATTTTCTTACCTGTATTTCAGTTACATTGTGAATGGAATCTGGTCAGGTCTGTTTCCTTAGAGCGCTGTTTGAAACAGAAGTTGGGCAGAATGTCCCACAGCTTGTGCTGCATTTTTAAGGGGCAGCCCATGCACAGGGTAGTGCTACCACTGCTCTCTCCCACTGCTGGGTTTTGTGGAGGCTGTTTCCTGGCTGCTTGATGGCGTAATTCCAGGAGACACGGCATCTTTGGTCATGTAACTCTTTAGTTACAGGACAGACATGTTAGCAAGGCCTGAAACTAGCAGTGTTGACATGAATTTGTATTGTTGCCTTTGCATCTTTTGTGGAGAGAGTCCATAATACATCATCATGGCATAGCTCGTCACAGATGGCCTAAGAGAGATGAAGTGTGTGGACTCCATGTGGACTCAACATCATTCTCTGGCCTGGATGTTCCCAGGTTTTTGATGTTAAGGGCAGAGATGTCCCCTGCCACAGGAAGCCTGGTACTCTGGAAATCTCTGCATAAAGGCTGAGCTACCGCAGCTGTGAGTCAGACTCACTCTTTTCTGCTCTGATGCTCTCATGCATGGAGCAGTTCCAAAGGTTTCAGTGTTTTCAGCCTACCTGCTGTCCTGCGCATCCAGGGCTTAAAGGTGTGCTTAAAAAGGTGCTTATTTTCCTTTGTTTAGCAATCTTAAACTGCTTGAGCTTCAATTTCGTGCTTGCTCAAGCTTCCTGACACAGCCTTAATACCGCTGTTGCGAAGATCGCTCCTGAAGCCATCTTCACTGGCTATTGGTGTGACTCGCCAGATTTTCCTCAAAGACCTGGGTGCGGTTACCTCCTGGAGGAGTTTCTTCAGAGCCTCAGTACGCTCCATACTGCATCTACCACCCTTTAGCTTCTGTTGCTAAGGCACCTGCGTCCTGTAACACCTATGGGCAGTGCAGCAAAGGGATTTCCATGTGTTAATCGTCTGTTAGGCTTGGAAAGGCTGACCCAGCAAAGTTAATATGAGTATTTGTAAGTGGGTACCACTGGGGTCTTTATGTCAAAGGAACAAAAGATACAGACTGGCACCAGGACTTTCTCTGGCATCAAAGGCATTAGCCCATAATTAATTTCTGAAATAGAAGAGTTGTGAAAGAAACAAGAGATCACCAACTCACTCTGGAGCATTCTAGTTTCTTCTCATGGCCTTCCTTTCCACTTCTCTCACCTGGACACCGTGGAAATGAATGAAAATCATAGAGAAAAATGTTCTGTGTAAGTTGAAGGTTGTGGGCAAGCAGCAGGATGAGAACTGGCACCAGTTGCCGTCACTCGGTGACTCTGGGGTGCCGCAAGGTTTGCCTGCATGGGGAGCTAAGGAAAGGGCGCTGTTCCTCGAGCAGTATGCAGGGAGCAGTGAGTACAAGGGGAGATTCTTCTCGTCATTTCTAGAAGCATGAAATCCCAGGAGCAAAAATGCAGTCAAGATGGGAACTCTGCTGTGTGTTTCTTTAGGCTCTTCTGTGAGATGTTGTGCAGCATGTTTGTGACTAAAAAAAATAACATTACTGAAGCATTTTGCCCATTACAAAGCAAATTGCTTCTCAAAGCAGCACAAGATTCTGCAGCGGGTTTTTTTGGACTGGCAGTAATTTTGGCTTGTCTTCAGCACTAATAATTGTATTTGCTTGAATTTCCCTGACAGATTTCATTAGATCAGTGGATTGTGTTCCTTCCCCCATTTTAAATATTTAAGAGTTGCGACTGCATCCCATGACAGGGTGAAATAATCACTACAGAGATATATGTCTACATACATATTAGTCATTTTATCACATCAGAAGTAGCGTCAGTTATCCCAGATAAAGCATGGGTAATAGTTCCAGGAGATGGCATGGTTGATGTAGGCAAATATGCCTGTCAAATAGCTCTATTCCAGATTCCTGGTTTATTTTTTACAAACCCTAGGTCCCAGTCTTACAGCTGGCATAACGACTACGGGGAAACCTCCGTTGGCTTTAACAGTGCTGAATGGGCACAAGTGTCTGCTTAGCCAGGGTTAAATCCCATCTGCTTTGTAGCGCTGCTTCAGACTAAACTGTGGCAGAAGATTTGCCCTGGCTGCTACATTAACAAAGGGGAACAAATAAAGGATGTGGAGCTTGGGTGGATGTGGTAACTCAGAGCACTGTTGTGAGTCTGACACATCACGGAGGCTTCTGTCACACAAGCCGGTTCGAAGCGATGAGGTGTGAATGCTGCGGGAGGGCTGTTAGTCTTGTGACAGCCGGGCTTCTTCCAGCAGTCAGATCTGCCACGAGATCGTATTCATGGGCAGCAGACAGGTTCATAAGGCTACCTGTAGGGACCTGTTGTTTTGGCAAGTCTTCCTTTTTTCTTTCATACCTTTTGATGTTTGTTTTTTTTTTTCTTTTAACATTCTTAGGATGCAAAATTTATGTTAAGCTTTATGTTACAACTGTGCTGGATCTTGCCCCAATCATTTTGTGCTTTATGACTTAAACCATTTGAAACTCTTGTTACTGGTGCTTATTTATGCCACTGCTCTCTTTTTTTCTTTTTTTTTCCTCCTGACAAGGACAAGAGTCAACCCAGAAGTAAATGTGGACACATCTGAGATAGCATCTAGTTATAAAAACCATGACATTTTTGTGCGGGTTTCTGCGCTCAGAAATTTGTTATATTCAGTTCTGTGAGAACAGCAGCAGTTCAGAGCTGCAGTTCTGTAGCTAAAATAAATTCTAGTCCTCTGAAAGCAGGAAGGTCAAATGGACAATTTTTATTTTTTTTTAAAACGGAGTAGAAGTGACTAAATTTCTTCTTCCTCAAGCTGCAGCTACTCCTAGCTTGTATTTTGGAGGGCCAGTGCAGTTGCCCAGATGACCTGTGGAGAGACTGGCCGCCTTCTGGAGCAAAACTGGGGGTTGAAAGGGGCGGGTGTCACGGGATCCCAAGTAATTTTTTCCCTTCCATGCAACTATCTATTACTGTATCATCACTGGGACGGCTGCTGGATGGTACCTGCTGACCAGTGCGCTGCATTGACTTTGGGTTTTTTGTAAGACGACAGCAAAATTTGGGTCCTGCTTCGCATTTAACTTAGTAACTATCAGGTATTTCGCTTTTGAAAGCTCCGAGCGTCTAGCAGTGCCTTAAACTGATGGGAAATTAAACAATGTAGTCCCACAGCTGAAGACAGCTTTTTAAATGCTTGGTGTTGGCTACGTCTGTCTGACAAATGAGTGAAATGAGTGAAGTGTGTGTGTGTGTGTGTGTGTGTGTGTATATACACACTTGCATATAAGCTGGGCCACCCACAGTATTTTCCCTGAGTGGCTTATTTACTGAGCTGTAAAACTGTTCATACCTTGGCACCAATTATCTGTATTAATTTGTCCCTCAGACTGAAAACAGCCTATTAAAGTGCCTGAAGCTAATGCGATGGCAGGAGAGAGACAGCTGTAATTGTAGACCAAACAGTTGGAACTAGGTGGGGAGGAAAAAGCAGCAAAATGTGGCTGGAACTAGAGATCTGAGTACTTTTAAAAGTAATTCCAGGCAAGTGTGTTTCTGGTATGTTAACTGTGCTGGCGTATAAACCCAGACTGGCCTTCCTGGCAAATGCTCGAGTAGTTTAAGGAGCGCAGAGAAGAACGTTTTGAAAGCAGTAGGACAACACTGTAGTTAATTGCTGTATGTTGCATCTTGACTCACAAAAAATGAATGTCGATGTTGACTAAAAGAAAAGAAAGAAAAACCTTAACCTACTTTCGGTGTGTAGGGGGCTTTATCTGTCATCTAAGCGATGGATTTTTGTTTTCAGAATAATCAATGCATTCCAGCTGGGTTGGAAAACTACTACTCCGAACAAGACTCCAGCGCTCGAGGGAAATTTTACACAGTCATAAACCACTACAATCTGGCCAAACAAACCATCACGCGCTCAGTGTCCCCGTGGATGACGGTACTGTCAGAAGAGAAACTATCCGAACAGGAGACGGAAGCCGCTGAGAAATCAGCTTAGTATGATAAGCTTATTATTAACACTATGTCATTTGAAGGTAACTAAGGGACTTTAAGGAACTTTTCATTAAATATAATTATGGATAATTTAGAGGTTACTCATGTTTATGGTGCAATTGCTTCTGTTTGCTGATACTGCTTTGCAAAAAAAAAAAAAGAAAACCAAAAAAAAAAGAAAACAAAACCTTGCTGCAGAACATTCATGGGCATAACCCAAGGTGCATATCAGCAGTGCTTTAGAGCTTTGACACCATGTTCAATGTTAAAAAGAAATCCAATGTTAGGTATGTTCTTGCAGTTCATTGGATACTGACAGATTTCTTCACTGGATTTTCAGGGCTTGGACCTTAGATAAATCACGTGTTCTCTTGTCTGAACTGAGACTTTATTTATTGATTTTTTAAATCCTTTGTCATTTTGCAAACTGAAACACCCCAGCCATAACCAGAGTGATCTCTTCTTTAGCTGAACGCTGCCTTTAAGATTTAGTTTTGGCTCAAGCAGGAAGGGTAGTCAGCGGTGATGTTGAGGGCGCAACGTAATGACTTGTATGGAGAAAGAAACTGTCAGGTAGCATTTTTCTTACATTTTCTTTACTGCTGTTTATTTGTAAGTGATAATGAATTTCTCTGCAACGAGGCATGCTCAATGTTTTATTATCGCTGTCAACAGGATTTAACTGCATTTCCACTGTGGCTTTAGCATCTTGGTAAGGATGTGCACTGAAACACAAACTAGATAGATGTTATGGAAAAACACAGGCAGTTTTAGTGATGGATGTTGAGGGTAGTGTAAAAAATACACAGTTTGGGATGTTCTAATGAGAAATGACATCTTTTGCTCATACTTAAGAGGCAGAAAGCCTATTCACAGTAGATGTAGTCCACCATGTAATTTGTTGGATACAACTGAGGGAGTAGTACCTCTAAATTTTCTCTTATTACATGAATATTTTTCCCTTTTTATTAATTGCAAAGAGCTTTCAATTTCTGTATGGTTTGCAGTTTGGTACTTTTTAAAACACAGAGCTTCACAAGCAAAACTGTAGCGTATTAGGTAACACAACAGGCTGTTTTAAAGCTACGTGTGAAAGAGTGAAGAGTAGAACTGCTTATATATGGCTTGGGAGGGGAAAAGGTGTAGAAGAATATAGTATTGTGGATGCACGTTAAAGTTCCATTGTAATTACAAACTTGCCTATTCTTTGTGTGAAACCATGTTTTCATTTTTATTATAAACCTTAAATATATATTACAAAAAAGGACATCTTGTTAATTTAACAGTTAGACAAAAGTGTGTGAAGCATCTGGACAAGCAAGTTACATTTGTGTTCCTGGAACTTGAATGGGACAAGTTGGAGTGGACATGTCAAAAGTTTTTTTGGTTTTTGGTGGGGTTTTTTTGGTAGAGACTATACAAAAGTGAAGGGAGAACATCAGTATGGGCTGCATCTCGAGAGCTGTCCTAGAACAAACATGGTCAGCTCTACTGTCTTTCTCCAGTAGAATTTCTTTCGACGACCTTTCTTACTGATACAGTAAAAATAACCATTATTACTTAAGAATTTAGGTTTGATATGAAGCGTGCGTTGCACAGCATATCTGCAAAAGGCTTTTTATTAAATCATGATGGTATGTGGAGTGCATAAAGAGCAATAAATTATGTGCCAAATTTTTCTTTGAATTTAAAATTTTCAAGCTTTTGGTAAAATATTGAAAACATACCGTGGTTTGCATTTTCAAAGAGGGATATGCTTTACTGAATGTAAGTCATTCACGTGGAACTTTTGACATTTTCACTCCGCGCAGAGTAAAGAATAAGGATGCTGCTGCTTTTCTGCATATACTGTATAGAAATGTACATTTCAGAAGAGAGATGGCAAACCACACATTCCATATCAACATATTTACAGAGGACATTCAGATTTTACAAGATGGAAAGATCTGTTCCCCAAGACTGTCCTACATAGAAATGATTCATAGTCCATCTCCCCCCCCTTAAATTTAGGACAATAAAAACTAATGAGAAAAATTACTTCTCTCTCATAACAATGAACATTAAAAATTACTACGCTTTACAATCTAGGAGAAACAGATTGCTTATGCTTCTTGAAGTCAAAACTCTTTTTCCTCTGATTTAAGAGGAGGGAGGTTATTGATTCTCATTTACAGCTGGTTTTGAGACTTTTTTCATTAAGAAACTGCTCCCAAATTTAGTACTCTCAAGAGTTTGCCTTTAATACTGTCGATCCTTTGGCTTTGTTCCGACATCCCAGAACACATCTGTTTCACTGCATAACCTGTTTGTGTTGTATCCTCTCTTTTCACCTAGAAGTAAAGCTCTTTAGTTGATGACTTACCATTGTTATTACTATTAAATCAACCTGATCTCTGACTCGAGTAGTTTCAAAGGATTAGAAGTAGAGGTCATACATGTGCAAAACGATCACTATGTACTGAAGTGGTATGATTAAATAAAAGCCTGAGACAGTGTAGATGCTTCTGCACAGTAGCAGTTTTCTCTTGATCTGGTCTGCACAGCGGGAGCTGGACGTAACCATCACAGATGTGTGGGCGACAATGATAAAACCATTACGGTTTTTATCCCTTCTGTTCACTATTCTCCAGCTTGTAGCTTCCTTACCAGCTCTTTCAAACGTTTCTATGTTCTTTGGAGGATTAAGTGTGGGTTTATGTTCGATAAAGGGATTTAAAATGAATGCCATCAGCTCCCTCTGCACTAATGGCTACATACAGATCCTTATTTATTGGAAAATATTTCCATTGTGGCGGTATGAAAAAAAGCATAAAATACACAGGTGTGTCACATACCTTGCTCCCTTGGGAAAAAATGTTTAACAAACAAAGCATGTAGACAGTAGTACATTTTTAATTATCATACCAGTCCAGGAAAAGCAAGGAAAATGAACACATCACAAGGAAGAACAGGATCCATACTCTAAATCCAGCATTATTTTTGATGGCCTGTGAGGAAAAGGTTATCGCCCGTTACCATCACCAGTAAACGTAGAGTAGAATTTCAACAACGGCAGCCCCGGCTGACTGTTACTGGCTTCACTCTTCCCTCCCACAAGAGAAAGAACAAAACTTGCGATTCATTACAGGTGAATCAAAGTCCGGTTGGCTACACCTTGCTAGATTTATCTCTTTAAAAGATTTTTCTCTAAACCCTTAAAATTGGTCATTTCTAGGAAAAAATAAAAATAAATCCCAAGGTTCCACACAATGCAAATATACACTTAGAAGTTAGTTTTAAGTTACAAAGGTTGAATTCTGTGATTAGAAATTATCAGGCCTTTGGCATTCTAATAAACATCTTCTAATTAAAAAAAA
>WEIS01024636.1:939-12894 GCA_013389965.1 Todus mexicanus | reverse complement strand
GGGTTTTTTTTTTTCTCTTCCACATATTTTATTGCAGGAAGGAAAGCTCGACTTGACCAATGTGAGGAAGTGACACATTCATATAAGTCACCTTAGGATGCCTTAACCTAAACATTGCCTGTTAATAGATGTTTAATACAAAGGTTTAACGCTTAATTAGGAATAAAAAAAGAAAGTATGACTAGCTGGTTAAGCTATTCTTTTGATGTGGTCTTCCCAGTGTCTTGCAGGAAGAAAGTTCTTTTTCTTTTTTTGGTGAAAGTTTACTCTCTTAGTTTTAGTAAGAGGCGATGGTTCTGGAGAGCAACTTCATAAAATCAGGCAGGCTCAGGAGTTAACTCTATTGATGACAAGCTGTCAGAGACTGCACTGCCTTGGATCAAAGCAATCTGTAACTCCACCATGTACTCATTTTGCTTTTGTCCTCACAGCTACCAAATCATGCTGGACTGCTGGCGAAGCAATCCCAATGACAGACCAAGGTTCTCTGAGCTGGTGAAAAAGCTGGGCGACCTGCTGCAAGCAAATGTCCAGCAGGTACTAATGCCATGACCATGTGCTGTCACCAAGGCAGGGGCTACCAGCCACATGGTTCAAAGAATAATGCTTTCATTTCTTGTTTGCATTTAGGAAGGCAAAGACTATATACCCCTCAACACGATATTTACAACGGAAAGTGGGTTTCCTCCTGCATCTAACCCTTTGCGCAATGAAAATTTTTCTGTTACAAGCTCAGATTGTGGAAGCACCGAAAATGTCAGGTGAGATAAGCAAGACCGAGTTTGTTGGGTATTGTAGCTTGCTGCATAGCCTGGAGACACCCCACATGGGCCGAGTGTCCTGCCAGCCACTGAGCCACCACTGCTGGGATCCTGTTGGGCTGAGATGACCCATCAGGATGTCCTTGCCCAGGGGAACTGTCACTCGGCTCAGGCGCTGTGAAAAGGACAACTGTGCGCGCCCCAGGGTTGTCGAGTGAAGTTTGGGTGGGGTCTGGTTAACAAGTCTCTTTGTAAACCACCTTGATGACAGTTAGGCAACTGCTTAAAGAAACAGAGAAACACCCAGTTCTTCCTGCTTACGCACTTCACAATCTCACCAAAAATTGTCCTGCTTTTCTTGTTGGACAGATACGTAAACACTTTCAAAATAAAACCACCCCAGCGCATAAAGACATTTGAAGAGCTTCCCATCAAGGAAACGCTTGTATTTAATGTAAGTGACTCTTGGGCCAAGCGGTATACTTTTTTATTTCTTTTTATTTGTGTGAAAGATTTATATAAAGAGGATCAAGATGGGTTTTTACTGCTCTGTCACTCTACAAGGTACAAGATTAGCTGTGCTTGCACCACGGTCTTATCCCACTGTCCTACAAATTCGGGTCAGCAGATCCTTGCAGAACGTGTCATGGGATGCAAACACTCCTTTCCTGAAAAGAAATGGCTGGTGCCAGTAGGTCTGCAAAGTACGGCTGCTGGAGTCCCACTGGTGCGGGAGAGCCACATAAAATCTCCTGAATTTGTGTTTTCATCTGAATAGTAGTGCACAAATGAGAATCGTGGGTCACATTTCCATCAGAGTTTCCTGGCAGGGATAAGTCTTGTTATCAGCTGGACAAGCTGAAGAAACATCTACTAATAGGGCACACATACTGTCCTAGTAGGGATGGGCATAGATGAGAGGTTGGGGGAAGCTTTTAATGACCCATATGTATGCATTAAGTGGCGGGAGGTGGGAAAGGCACAATGGTGCTCACGGGGTTGAACTAGTGGCTGACCAGAACCTCACCTTGTGTGTAGACATGGCTCTTTTAACACTCTCTATCTGTGTTCATGGCATGTGCTTGATGCACTCCAAAGCAAGGACGGTTTGGAAAGGCACCATTAAATACCTGGGCACTGCAGCACCTCCAGCAGCATGGAATCACTGTCTTCTAGAGCTCTCTGAGTATAAACAATCAAAACGATGCTGAAAATGGGACTGAAGAGTAATTGAACCCATGGTAAAAGTCACTTTCTACAGTTAACACCTAATAGACTTGTGACTTTTTTTTTTTTCAAGGATTACCAAGCAGACAGTGGGATGGTGCTGGCTCCAGAAGAACAGAAACGCTTCACATGGACAGGCAGTAAACAGAAACGGACACTCTTTGGGTCTGTATTTTATGTTCTCTTCTTCTCCTTCATGTTTTAGAGGATAAAGGCGGATTCAGGGTCCCTGTGCTAACTCATGCCTAATGAAAGCAGCTGAGGTGTCCCCTGTCACCACAAACACTTGTGTGTCCTGCTTGATTGAGTCAGTAGTCAGTCAACTCCCATACCTAATGCTCCATACACGTTCAAGGAAACAAACAATCCTCAAACCGTTTGGTGCACACTGCCAATGTGGTTTATTAGCTCTCCATTTACCAGCCTGATCTTTATCTTAATGCCAGGCTGGACAAGTGAGTGCCAGGGAGCACTAAACCAAGGTAGAAGTAGGCAACTGTAGGAAACTAGACCTTGGCAAGGAGAGGAGGAATGTGTGGCTATGAAGGATTTACAGTTGCTTCTGCAAGTCCCCAAGGGCACCCCAGCTGGGACAAGGCTCCTCGTGCTTGTTTTTGCCCTTCTTTTCCATGACTCAGCTAAGCACGGCCCATTTAACACCCATGGGCTCAGGATGCTAAAGTGGCAACTTTACAATAGATGGATGTGAGGGCCTCACTTCTCTTCCTGCCTTTAAGCACTTTAAAATATTGGCCACCTTCCTCCACCTAATTCCTGACAGCTGCCCAAGCAGGGAACTAGGGCTGCTCTAAGAAATACGTGCACTGACATGAACTCTCTGTAAATGGGAAATGTTTATTTTCTCAACGCTGGCGGTGTCTAAGTTCCAACCACTGCAAAGCTGGCAATGTCCGTGGTTGGTTTCAGCTCACTGCTCTCAGGCGGCCTGGGGACTGCCCAGACCCAACTTATCGTTCATCTTACACTGGCAGGAGGTCAAGGCTATCCTGCCATCCTGCCTGCGCCGTACTTGTCAGCGACTTGCAGCTGGGCAGACTGGGAGGTGTGGTATTGTCTTGATGAACAATTGGAGCTGGCTGAAACGTGCAGCCAAGGCAGAGAGGACTTATTTCAAGAAAAATTCCAGTGACTAAGAGGGTGTTGGTTAAACGCACAGGAATACGTGTACGAGAGCGTGCGCGCTCACACAGCCAAAATACACAGCGCGCGGGGTAAACGTGCTGCTGGCAGGAGGCTGCAATGGAGTGCTGCTCATGTGCGGCAAAGCCAAGGCAATTCAAGCCACTTCAAACGCGTGCTGGAAACCCCTTTCCCTTGCCTTGACCACTCACAATTCAGAGAAGAGGCTCGTGAGCAATCTTATGGTACTTCAATTTTATTGAGACAATTTTCCATACTCTCTTTTGAGAAACCAGCTTGGAATGTGTGTGGATATCACAAGGCTCCAAACGATGCGGTGTTTCCTAGAAGTGATTTAACCCATTTTTTCTTTGTATAAATGTGACATTTCTGAAGGCTGCTGTCAGCTGCGGAGACAAGATGGCAACTTCCCCAAATGAAATGTATGAAATGCCTTATTCTTTACGTGTCACAGAATACATGGACTGTGCCCCAAGCATCCCTCCAGAACTGCTTTAAGGAGCATTTTCAGTTGCAGAAGGAAAAGGAATGCTTGGATGGGAGCAAAAATTAAACTCAACAGTGGCTGCTAAAACATAAATCCTCAGGGAAACAGAGCAGTTGGCTGAGAACATACAAGGTCATCTGGCCTGCAAGCTAAACAAGTGGTACTGTAGCACTATGCCAAAAAGCACTCACGGCAGTGAGTGCATACAGTGACCCTTCAGCCTGCAGACAATCCTAAAAGTAGTAGCTCCTTAGCTAAGCATCCTTTACTTAGGTTAAATTGGAGCAATAAATGAATAGCCCTAGAAGTTGTACTGAACACTGGGCAGGGTGGAGCCTGGAGAGGTTTGACATATGTCAGCTGATTTAACTAGATGCATAGTCCTGCTTTTTCCCTTGCATTTCAAGGATCTCACAATCATAGAATTGTTCTGGTTCGAACAGACCTTTAAGATCAAGTCCAACCATTCACACAGCACAGCCAGGTCACCACTAAACCATGTCCCCCAGTGCCACAACTGTACACCTTTTAAATACCTCCAGGGATGGTGACTCTACCACTTTCCTGGGCAGCCTCTTCCAGGGCTTTATAACCCTTTCTGTGAAGAAATTTTTCCTAATATCTAACTTAAATATCCCCTGGTGCAACTTAAGGCCTTTTCCTCTCACCCTATTGCTTGATACATGGAAGAAGAGACTGACACTCACCTCATTACAACCTCCTTTCAGGTAGTTTGATAGCACTATAAGGCCTCTCCTCTCAGCCTCCTTTTCGTCAGGCTAAACCCAAGTTCCCTCAGCTGCTCCTCATAAGATGTGCTCTAGACCCCTCATCAGCTTTGTTGTCCTTCTTTAGACAAGCTCCAGTACTTCAATGTCCTTCCTGTAGTGAGGGACCCAAAACCGAACGCAGTATTCGAGATGTGACCTCGCTAGTGCCAAGTACAGAAGGACAGTTTCCTAGTCCTCCATCCTTCTCTGTGGTCCTGTCCCTCTCTTGATCTAACATTTCTGTTTGGCTTGCCTTGCAGAGCTGGTTCAGGTCACGGGATTATCAGAATGACTCCAGAATAGGTTCTGAGAGAGCAGCAGCAGCTCGCCATCAGGGCAGCTGGTGCCAGTGCAAGGCTGAGGAAGGGGTCACCCCACTCTTAGCAGTGGTTTAGATCATCTTTGCTGTAACGCCTAACTGTTCCCACAGCACTTACCATCACACCATAAACCTCAACACAGCAGTTTAGGACACAGAAGCAGACAAATGCACTTGCACCAGCGAGTGTTTCCTGAGCTGAGGCTGAGGGTGTTGAGGGGCTGTGCCTGTTCAACTCCCTGCTCGCCTGCAGACTGGGGTGGGCTGGTCTGCTTTCTCCTGGGCTCCTGCATTTCCCTGCTGTCCAGGGCAGAATTATTTGGCCTAGTGTGATGTTTTCTCAGCTTGAAGCATCTGAAATCTCACATGTGAGCGTCAGCCAGGTGGGTGACGCTTTGTGACCAGCACAAGGGTGTGTACGTGCGCTGCAGTGTGGCGTTAGAGAATTCAGATTTGGCAGGGCCATGCGTGCTGCGATAGTGCTGAAGGACTGTGTAGGTTGGAAGGAGCCAAACCCAGTGCATCCTACCTGTCCCCAGAAGCGTACCCAGGATTTGTTTCACAGGAAACCAGCTGACTCCAGGAGAGAGTCAGTGCATGCATTGGTGCTTACTCAGAGTTACCAACCCAAGAGTTAGGCCTGAGGGAGAGGAGAGCAGGGAGACAGCTTACCTGAAGATGCAAGGGTACCTCACCAGCCCAGGTGAGCTCCCTCCCCCGAGGCTTCCACTGTTGTGGAGAGAAAGGCACCAACATGCAAAGCTCACCCTTGGTGTCACTATAGGAAACAAGCACCACTCCGAACCCTGGGGAGCTCCTCAGGCCCAGGTGGTGGTCAGGAGCACAACAGAAACGGTTGCTGCATGTCTTAGACTTGCTATGGTGATTGGGATGAAAACAAGCGATACTGTGAATCACATAGAGATAAGTCTTTACTAACACAAGGCCTCAGGTAACAAAATGCCAACAGAAATGTTTGAGAGCAGAGAAAGAACAACCTTCTGAGGTCTACTCCTTTGCAAGTGAAAAAGATCCCAATTGAAACTCTCTTCTAGCTTTTCAGTATTCATCAAAAAGCCCAACCCAAGCAAGCCAAAATCTCTGGGCCAGAGCAAACTTCTGAGTCAAAGTAAATTGCTAATCCAGAAAAATGTCTGAGAACTTCACCACCAGCAGAACAAGCATCTCAGGAACTGGTCAGCCTCTAACATTACTCAGTTCTTCAATCTGTGAGGAAAACAACAGCTCTTTCTGCCAATAAATGATCACAATTAAAAACCAACTAGACAGAGTTCTTAATTTATATTCCTAGAGTGGAAAGGAGATAGTCCACAGCTACAGAAGCCCTTACTGACTGTAAGCTCATTTTCAAAAGGAAGCCTAACTAAGGATGCCAAAACCCCACAGGCTCCCTCAAAGCTCTCTGTGGGAGGAGAGCACTCAAGGTAAAATTAATAGGTGCAGCTCTGCTGGTATAAAGGTTTATTAATTAATGTAGAAGTCAAGACCAGCTCGTAAGAGAATTCTCAGGATGCAAAAGCCTGATGAAGACTGAAAGGATCAAAGCATGATGATTTTAAGGCTCAGAGCCTCATACGCACACTCCACTTGTGCAATCCCGCTGCTCCCTAAGACTCGCAATTACAATGTAAACCACAGAAGCACTTCTCTTTAAACCCATCACAAGAAGTCCACTGAGCCTGCAACTAACCTTGTCACGTAGTTATGGAATTTATCCCGAGGCAATTATTTGTCCACCTGCCAACAGATGCAATATAAAAATATGGGATGCATCTGGGATCCTCATCACGAGGGCTCCCCCTCATGAACTCCATCCATCTACGAACACATGGAATGGAATGGTCTTCTTGCGAGGACCTTCCAGTTTCCTACACTAGGACAGAAGACACAGATCACGTTCTTTATAAAGCACAGAGGCTTGTGAGTTAAATTCTCCTAAGTGAAGTGGTGAATTCCCCTACACCGGATAGTTTTAAGACTCAGTTTGACAGGGTGCTGAGTCATCTTATTTAAACTACATTTTTCAACCTTGAGAGGTTGGACTAGATGATCCTTGAGGTCCCTTCCAACCTGGTATTCTATGATTCAAGAACCAGATACCTACGAGAAACTGTTACTTCTGCATTTCCTAATCAGGAACGGCCTTGTGCTACCCGTTCTGTAAAGATCTAGCTGTGCAAACTAAAATTAATAGCAAAACCCTGGGCTCCAAAAGCCTCAACAGATGTTCTGACTGTATTCTTTGGAATTCAAGACAAAGGCTGCCAATGTTCCTGACCTTATAAATGGAGAGGGACAGAGCGTCCATGAACTTATAAAAATACGGGGGGGGATATCTAATTTTAGGCATTGCAGTCCAACACATGTTTACATTAGGATTTCACATGTAATCAATGATGGAAAATGCTCTGGCTTGTCCTTTGTCTACAGATAAGTCTTTGGTATCTAAGTTCAGTGGTGTGAAAATTCTCTTTGCCTTTTAAGCACTCTGCTCTCTGAATATGGGTGAGAAAGTGCTGCAAGGCAAACAGTGTCTTTAAGGGTGGCTCAGCTAAGAAGACATTAATTTATGTAAAGGGCATCTTATGAAAGGCAGCCTACAGGTCCTCTGTGGGATGGGAAAACTCTTAATTCAAACCAGCAGTTCACGTCTCCTGCCAAGAGAAGCCTAGGAGAGGAGATACCCAGACCTTGTGCCCTTCCTCACAAACATCAGTCATTAATCTTAAAAATTCATCCCAGCATTAGGCTTTGGGAACATCTACACTAGTAACTTCCTGCTTTTGCCCCAAGTCTTGAGACATTTCATTACTTCATACCTGCTCAGAAACCCCCCATCCTTCTGGAAGAACATTTAAGTGTGGAGACCTTATGGGGATTCACAGTCCAGCAGCAACACAGATGCCACACTCCATGATACTCTGCCCTGCCATGAAGTTTCACTCCCTAGCACCTGCTACAGATGAGCAATTAGAGCTGAGGGTGAGCAATCAAGACCCTAATCCTTACAATGAACACAAGCACCTAAACAGTGATGTTCAGTCACACCATCTCTGGTCAGAAGGGGACTTGAGTGGGACACAGGAGGGCTCTTTCAGTCCTCCATTTCACTCTCCCATTGAGCAATCCCATCTGCATCGATGCCATTCACATAATCTGAGAATAAACAAAGCTGCTTCTTGTGATGTGGCTTTGCTCAAGTCATTAAAACAAATGCCTGTACATGTTAAATACGCTAATAGTGATGCTGCTCTGTTACAGCGTGAAAGGTGCCAGCAGGAGCAAGGAGTCGGTGCTTTCTGGAATAATCAAGCCAAGAAGCTTCTGCAGTTTCAGCTGTGACCAGCTCAGCGACTCCAAGCGAAGATATACATATGGTAATGCGGTGCTGGAAAAAATGAGAACGAGCCATTCTCCCCCTCCTGACTACAACTCCATCGTCCTTTATTCTCAGCCACCCATTTAAGTCCTTCCAGGCTGAGATTTAAATATGCATTTAATCCAAAAAGGCTCTTCTGAAACACTGTCAGTTTAAAAACTTTGACCCAAATGATTTTTAACTATCCTAAAATTTTAAAATATATCATTGGTTTAATCTCAGCAATCTGCTTTTCTACAGACTGCAACAAAATATAGCAAAATACAAGAAAATATACCAAAATACTAATGCTTAGGCCTTGACCTTCCCAAATGCTGAACACCAACAGCTGCTGCTAAAATTGTCCAGTGCTTCTGGAAACCTCGATGGTCATCATTACAGAGAAAATCAGTTCACCATTTGCTGCTTGGCAGCAGGATGGTATTTCATGCTCTAGTCACACAGCCTCTGCTTGGACTCGGGTGCAGCAACTGTGTCCCGGTTGGAAGAGGTAGCTGGGAGCCCTGGGAAGCTCCCCCCATTAGGCACTGGGGAGTTTGCACCGTATTGCTGAGGCCTGTGTAATGCTGGAAAAGAAAAGATTCTTCAGGAAGAGAAAGCAGAAGCAGACCGCGTTCTACAGTTTGTACTGAAAACTCTACTTTGAGAAACCTGAGGGAAGGCTAATGCTGTGGGGAAGCTGAATGAGCTCGCTTTGGATGGGGCATTGTACGGGGCACTGTATGGCTCTTACTGCTTCCTCCTCAAACGTGGTAAGGAGTCTCGCAAGGCAAGAATTTCAAATTTGTGTTACAAAACACAACTGGCAAGGAAAGAGGGGAACTAAGATCAGAACCAGGGCTGCAACAACAGGGAATACATATCAATTCCTTTTGGACGAGCCTGCTGAAATCAAGTAAATATTCTTGGAAGTTTTGCACTTTGTCAGTATGCCAACACACACACACTGGAACCAAACCGCAAGCTAGTTATGTTAAAGCCAAGCTCTGTCCACAAAACCTCGTGGACCTTCTATCTAACACTGCACTGTTTTTATTTATGGGAATCTGTCTGCAAAGACAGGATGGCTACTAAACTGCATAGACTTTAAATGAATTGATCACTAGGGAGTTTGAAGAGGTTAGTTAGAAGTCACAAGACAATCTCCTTGGAACGTTAGGGCAGCTTTTCTATGAAGACAGTTGAGTTTCCACATTAGTTACCAGTATATATGTACAGGAATAAAAATGTGTAATTCATTTACAGCCAGCTTTTGTTTAGCATCTCAAAAAAGGCATGAGTGCTCTTTGCTAGAGAAGCGTTACTAAGGATGCACCATCCCCTCTCACCTTTGAGTGCATTATTAAAAAGAGAGCTGGCCATTTAACACAGTAGCCCTGATGCCTTCCAAATCAACTACTGCCCAATCTCAGACTCTTGTGATCCACTATAAATATATATTAACTCAAACGCTACATATAATATGGTTCTTGACCTCTTAAAACTCAGCTTAAGAGCTGTGAGCAACCCACTAACAGATTTAAAGGCAAATGACCTTTTGCATACTAAAAAAAAAAAAAAAAAAAAAAGTTATTGGATATTCAAGTAGAATAAATGTGTATCAACTCTAGATCTTCCTGGCCAAGAGATCATCAGTTTTAAGTATGTATTGCACTGTCTCTTGCTGGTAAAGTATACTTGATCTTGATCAAAACAAAAGGAAAGTTTAAGAACTGTTTCTTAGCTGCAGTTGAACAAAAATAGTTATGGGATGATGCATCTCAAAGGAAATGTTTGCACTGTGTAAATATATAAATATGCTTTTTGTTCATAAATATTTAAGAAAACTGGACTACAAGTATTACTTTTATATGAACCCCCCCAAACTTCTTCAGATGTGAATAACTCCTATATTATCTTGCAATTTCTGTCTTCGTATAATGCATTTGGCTGCTAAGTTCATACAATAAAGTTTGCTTTTGAAAGAAACCACGAAGTTCTGCCAAACTAGTTAATCCAGTGTCAGAGACGGCTGCAGCAGATGATTCAGCATTGGGCAGCACTAAGACAGCTGGACAACAATTTATCCCATGGGCCAGTTTTGTAAACAAAGGAGATATGGAGTAATTGGATAGAAGGCACACTTCTCACACAGCAAAGCAAATACAGTAATAGACACTTGTACTGCTCCCTGCGTGATATCTCCTAGATTCAGCATATTTAAGAAGTGCTTACTGCTGTCTAGAGGCAAAAAAATTCAACTCTGTCTTTGGAAGAGGCATGGTTTCACGGAGGGGAAAGAACATTCAACTACCCATGTCCGGTTATTTCTGCAGCTACAAGATCTGGTACAGATGAACAGACAGCAAACAGAGCTAAGGTACCCCAAATAACGCCTGTTCTGAACCAGATGTGACATCAGTTAGCACATTAGGCCTGGTAGATGCTTGCTCTTTTATCAGAAGCTGGGGGTGCTGCCTCCACAGAGATGTTCGGCTGAGTGCTCTCTGCTACACAGCATTTTATAGTCTGAAGGGATGTCCAAGCCCCACTGCAGTTAAACTGCACACAAGTGCTAGAAGGAAGCAGAGATGAAACCTTCTATGGGGAGGCAGAATATAATGAGATGTGCTGTTGCTGCACATTACTAAGAAGGAAACTGTAGAGTAGGTAAGTGCATCAATCAAGCTTACTGCAGCTCATATAACATTTCTAAACCACTGCAATTTAAGGGATAATGACTCCACGCTAAATGCATGCAGAGAGTATGGTAAGAATTGGATGAGTGTAAGAGATTTTACCCCACCAGTAAATCATCTCACCTTTGGCTGGTTAACAACACAGAAAAATAATTCCAGGAAATCAAGCTGTCATGACTTCACATGCAAATTCTCAGATAAATTAATATATTTTGTTATTGGGTAACAAACCTCAATAAATATGAAAGGAAGGGTACTTCAACAGAGTTTTCAAAATTAGGGTTTGTCTAGAGAAGCGGACCTGATCCAACAGATGCAGCTGGGACTTGGCTTGGGAGTTAAGGAAATGTGTATTAGTGTGATTCTGGTCAACAATATCTGTAAATTTTAGAACACCTAATAGACTGTAAAGTGGCAAGCACTACACACACTTCGTGGCTCACGATTGTTTAAACTTTGCATTGCAGGCACAGTAAATATAAAAGAAATGAGATAGAATGAAATACAATTCCAGCACCAAAGCTGAAAAGCTCTGTATCCAACTTCAGAACTTCACATTGTCAAAATAAGGCCACGTTATTTCTGGTATTCTTTATTAAAAATACTGCTGTACACATGAAGAATGAAAACAGGATTAAAGATGAGTAACACATATCGGGATCATGACATTAGAACTTAACATACTGGTGCTTTTTAGGGGAAGCAGTTGACACCTGAATTACTGAAACAAGGGCAAATCAAAAATACATAGGTACCCTCAACAAATATTTACAATATAGTAAATACAGCAACAGAATTTAAAACCGGTACAAAAAATTAAAATGACCAACATCGGATGACTTCAAAGGTTGTCCCTTCTGTGCTTTTAGCTGTAAAAAAAATAGGAAGGTCAGAAGTAAAATTTCCCATCTGGGAGGGCACATCCTGGTGGCTCTTCTTTTTAAATACAGATACACAGTTCTTCCTATGAATAGATCAAACTACAACTTTAGGACAACCTTCTAAATGGAATCAAAATGGGGTAGAAGGGCTCTCCCCCAAAAAACACCGAAGATGAACTTCAGACTGTTCAAATCATTCCCAAATACAGACCAAATGAAATAAATAGAAAACAAAGCTCAACTTTTTTTTTTTTTTTTTTATTTTTTTGTA
>WEIS01024625.1:0-14672 GCA_013389965.1 Todus mexicanus | reverse complement strand
TCAAACCAAGAGGTGCCAAGTTTTCAAATTCTCTCACTGTTTCCATGGTGTCTCATGTTACTTGCCTCATCCACTAAAACTCTTAGACTTAAGTGGTTGATAAAACTGTAGTGTTAACTGTGTAAACATGAAAGTGGGTTTGTAGCCACCAGGACTGCGGTGTGAATAAGGGCTCAAAACCCCCCAGGGATGTAACTGCCAGGGTGAGGTATATCAATGCATTGCCAATACTGAGGAACAGAGCTGGTGCTACCATCCCTCTTCTAAGCTACAGACTGCTTTCCTGATGTCTTGCCTTTAACTTAAAGGCAAAAATTGAAAACTTTCTTTTAAAGAAAAAAATATCACAAAAATTTGTAATCACCTTAATCACAGCACCGTTTTCTAATAAAATGCCTTTATAAACAATAGAATAACATGGCTACTCTGGTAGGTTTCTTTTTGTGGGTTGTTTTTTTCCAAATTAAAATATATTTTAGAACAGACAAATTGCAGTTGTAGAAAACTGTACAAAGAAACCATCAATTCTAACGATTTTAGTAAGTAAAAAAAGTAAACACAGATGTGAAAAAGGATACAAAGATAAGATTTACTGGCTTATGAAAACGTCTGCATATACAAAGCTATCCCCAAGATAAAATATAAAAATATATGTTGAATTTATGCAGATAATGCTTTGAAAAACACGTCTATTAAAATGTCTTACCTGGCCTTATAAAGGTTACCAATAATTTATACTTTGAGTAAGAATTAATTTTGCTGTACTTGCTCTCTGAATGCCAGGTTCACAAACAGCTGCTGCCTACACAATCTGTTTACTTGCTGATGATGAATAAAGCTTTTTGCCTTTAAACCCCTGGGTTTCTACTCACATGACCCAGAAAGGGTATGTAGAGCACACTGGCCTATAGCAAGACTAACAGAGCACTAACAAAAATCACATCCTGCACCTCTATTTCTTTAAGGCGACGTGTAAATCTGTTGCATCACTTCTACAGAGGGGAGTTCAAAAAACCCAAACAACTCGAATAAGAAAACCCCAGCACCCTCACCCACCCGCCAGCTCTTCCCTATGGTTGCTTAAAATAAGAAGCTGTTTTGCATCCGTTGTTGGGTAAAATTCCAGATAGTGTTTGACGTACAGCAGAGCATTTGGAAATATAATACAGAACCTCTTATTAAGCTAATTTTTGACTTGCCCAAATTATTCAGTATGATTAAGTACTCCACCAACCCCCAGCCATAAAGAACAGCTGAACTCTTTATGATATCATTAAGTTGTCACCTATAAGCAAAATCTGAAATTGTTAACAGCATTTCTGTGCAAACTTTTGGTATGGGATTTAGAACTGCTTTCTCTGGTGGGCTTTTCAATTTTGCAACTACAGTACTTTCAAATAAAGTATTCGCGTTTAAGAGGCCAGGCTGTGTAGTGTTGAACAAAAGCAGTATGTTAGTACAGGTTTTCTAAATTTACCTGTTAACTTCATTACATTGATTTAAAACTGGATCTGGTAACAAATTGATTAAGCAATCCCCATCTGACAGTAAATAAATAGTTTAAACTATGCTTATCAATTTTTTAAAAATTGAAAATAATATCCACAACATGATCGCGTAGCTAAGTTTCTACTTTCCAATTCATAACTTTATCATAGTCCTGAATTCTTTGTTTTATGTGAGAAAGCTTATTCTTCAGGTATTCACAACGTTCCTTTTTCTCCAGAAATGCAGGATCCTGCCAAAAATACCAAAAAACTTTATGTTAATATGCTACATTTTCAGAGTCTTCCAAGAATAGTCCGTTATCAGGTATGTTCTTGATTAAGGACAGCGTATAAATATTCTCCAAAAATCACACTTTTTCCCTGGCTACAACGTCTTGTTTCCTGCTTCCCCTTCCTTCATGAAAGGCTAGAAAAAGAGGTTCTGCTTTTATATGCTGCAGTTACTTAGTGAACAGAGCAGGTTTTGAACAGAAATCTGCAAATATAAATGACACCCTACTACATAATTCAGATTTTATGGGTGTGTTGTGGTATGTGTAATAAATCCTTTCCCCCCTGCCCCCCAAAGTAATGAATTTTAACAAGCATGGACACAAAAACTTAAGTATATTAAAAAAACCCTCTATGTGTAATGTACTGTGTTTCTAATGGAACACAGCTACACATTTACTGCGTGCATTTAAAAATGACAAAGTGAAACGTCTTGGGTGACACTAAAAATTACTTTTGAGAGTCTAAGTTACATGCCACAAAAAAAAAAGTAAAAGTTCTTTTCAAGGGTAAGCCTATGTTTTGTTGTTAACTTATCTGTGCTAGTCAGTGAATATAAAAGAACTGGATCCCCACAAATAACCAGCCTCCTGAATGCAGAATGCTAGGAGATGAGACAGACTCTCAGAAGATGAAAACATTTAACCACTGTTGTTTCCCCGCCGCCCCACATATGGCTAATGGAATCACTGTTTTCAACTGTTGGCATGAGTGGAGTGGGCTGTGTCCTTATATTGCTGAAGCTTTAAAAGTCAAAATACATAAATCCCTGCAGCAGCTACAAATACCCTGAGCTAGCAAGTTGTACCTGGTGTGAGACACAATGGCTATTTATACTCTTTGCTATTCATTAGATTCACTAGCAATGTAAAGCTGAAAACACTCACGTTTTTCTTCTTCTTGTATTCTTGTAGAACTTTTGATATCCTTTCCTGTTCCTAATAAGAGAGACCACACATTTGTAAACACTTTTGAGTGTGCTCCGTGCCTTCATGTAAATTCTACAAAATACTAGTTAGAAGTGAAATTCTCATTTAATCAGTCCATTCCAGTTGTAACATTTGTAAATCTTGTCCTTGAGCAATAGTGAAAGTACATTAACTGTAACTCCCTCAAACTTGAAAGCTAGTAATGTGAAAAAGAAATCAACAAAACCCCAGAAAAACATGTATGCAACTTGGAACCCTTGAAAAAAGAAATAAAGTATTTGGGGAAATTTTCTCTCCCACTACGTCGCCATAAGCATTAGAAGACATTGTGCCCCAGTTAAAGGCAGTCACAAACTGTCCAACACCACTCTTGATTTCCACAAGCCCGCTTCACCAGTACTTACATACAGGCTTTCAGGATGGTGAGGGAGCTGCCTTAGTAATGCATCCAGCTCATCAAACTTCTTTAATACAGCATGAACTTCAACAGACAGTTCTTTATACTCAGCAAACTGATCATTAAATACTGCTTTGTACCGGTCTCGCATTTCATTTGTTTGAATTGCTGGGTATTTCCTTAAAAAAAACGAGAAAAAAAATATTCAAGGACTAGTTTCAGAGATCGGACTTCAATCCCTCACACCTGATCAGATCCCTCAACCTGACAGCGTACTTCTGTACTGTTTGCTAATCTCATTACATACATCCAAATTTGATCAGGTTAAGTACTGAAATCACAGAATCACAAAGTGGTTGAGTTTGGAAAGGACCTCCAGAAGTCACCTGGTCCAGCTCCCTCGCTTAAGCACGGCCACCTACAGATGGTGGCCCAGGACTGTGTCCACACAGCTTCCGAGTATCTCCAAGCATGGAAAACCCACTACCTCTCTGGGCAGCCTGTGCCAGTGCTCCATCACTCTAGCAGTGAAAAACATTTTCCGAATATTCAGGTGGAACCTCCTGGGTTTCAGTCTGTGCCTTTGTCTACGGCAAACAGTATAAAATACAATTTATGATCTCACACTTCACCATGGAAAGCTCCACCCTTTAGAAGGAAGTATGTCACAGATTTAGCATTTTTCTAAGTACAGGCTGTCAAATTTCAGGGGCTAAAAAGAAAAGTAATTTCCCCATGTGTTTTTTTTTTCCTAAGTTGTTTGTGTGGTGATCTTCTATTCCTGTACTTCGTCTATTATAACATTCTGCTTTAACATTTGAAGTTTGGGTGTGATTTTTTAAATTCAAGATTCTTTATTTATACTGCTGGTTCTATGCCACCAATACCAGTTTCCATCCTCTCTATTTTTAACTCTACCTTAATAAAGAATTCTGAGTTCCCACAGCACATGCATGGCAGAGAAACCGTGAGAGTATACATGAGAAGCGCTTAGTGAAAAATATCATTCAAGTATTCTTCATGAAGTTTGTTCACAAAAGCCAAGTCACTTACGCTAAGTAGTCTGGCATCACGATTGGTTTAGGAATATGGCCTGCAGGGATATGACCATTAAGAAATTCTGGTTTTCTTTCCACTGATTTAAGCTGCCTGTAAGCCACCTCTTCTCTTGGTCTGTCATCAATTTCATACTGCTTTAAGAGAAAAAAAAAAAATTCTTAACAGAATCAGGTTTACTTCAAATGCAAAACCCACAAAACACCCAACTTGTTTGAGGACAGAGATACAAGTATCGAGAAGAAGTAGAAGAAAACTGTAGCTATTACTGATTTTCTAAGAAAAGTTACAGCGATGCTTCTCGCATAGCGTCCATCTTCAGTTTGTTCTAACAGCGGTACCAGTGACTGAAAAATACTTCTTGGGGCTTGGAAAGATTTATCTTGTATGCCTTAAAAGAATAATTTAAGGAAGGTCCCTTGGGTATTCATCTAATTTGTGAATGAACAGGAATCACTCAGCTCTTTGGAATTTCCTTTTCCCCTTGCTTCGTATCACACAATTTATCCCTTGAACCAGAAACAAAAACGTGGAGTTTTGCTGAAACACATAAAAAAGGATCCCGATGCAGTACTGAATCAACAGAGAAAACTGTGTTAGGAAACTCACAGTGTCTGACAGGAGGTATTTAAGACTCACATAAATACACCATACATTTTGTGGGCATCATCACCATCTGTGGTTGAGATCCTACACAATCTTTGTGGTGTACTGCAACCGCACCTTTCTGCGGTGGAAGTGCTAAAACTGCTGATACTTCAAAATGGGCAAGGAGGTCTTTGGGGCAGTCTCGAAGACACAGGAACAAGCTCTACTCACAGAGCACCTATACCACTGTGCTTCCACTGGCTCTCGTCCAAACAGAGGAGGAGACAGCCAGGAGGGAAGAGAGCCTCCGAAACCTGCAGAACATTGGATGATCTGCTGTTCCAGCCATGCCTGCCACACTCCCCCAAAACCACTACGGGGCTTGTCACTTTATAGAAGTGAGGAAGAGCACATACCAAGGTAGTCATCAGATTTGCTGCTGACATTAAATTTTACAACCTTGCCTAGCTTCTAGGCTAGTTACTAGCAGTAACTTCTTTACAAGCCTCTTCCGAATCTTCTGGGTTAGAGAATATTGTCCAGACTATGCTAAAGTAAATGTCATCTCTTCCAAGCCAAGTAAGTAAATAGATAGGTCAATCAACACAGTCACAAGAAAAAGAGTAACCATCTGGAAATGCCAGTAAGCAGAAATAAATTCATTTTTCCTACCTTCTTTTCTGGAAAAGTGGACTGTGTTCTCATCTGTTAAAAAAAAGGAAAGAACTTATAAGTTTTATTTTCAGCAAAAACCGTATTCGAAAGCAGAGACTTAAAATCTAAACTTCTTTCAAAATCATGCTGTAGACAGAACTGCATTTATATTTAGGCATGAAGGAATTTATCATAAGGAGTATTTTCAGATCAATTGATATAAAGACTGTTTGGGAATGGTGGAACAAAAACAACTACCCAAACCCCAGAGCACAGTTGTAAGGAGCAGCTTGCAGGAAATACTCCATCTGCCTCCCAGTCTCCTTCATTAGTTCACATTCCAGCCCATATTAACTCAGTGACACCCTGCAGCCCAACTCATTGCCTAGAGAACACAACCGTGCACTGACCAGCAGCTGTTTCCCCACAGCACCCTCCAAAGCCTAACCTACAACATAAAAGTATTCCTTTCAGAAATATTGGAGAATTGTTTAGGCTGGAAAAGTAACTGGAATAAAAGAACACGAATAGTGGCAAGGAGGAGTGACTGAACAACTTTCTGCACAATTCCAGCACTCTCCGACTACAATCACTTAAAGCTAATGTAAGGAGGGGTCAGCAAGTGCTGTGGGTAGACTTCACATACGCTAATTTTCATGCTATATTGAGTTTAATTATTTTTAAAAGGTTCTTCTGGTGGCATTTTCACATGAAGGAGGTTTTACATGTATGACTGAATCCTCTAGTTGAGAGCAATTAAGCATCTGCTATTACAGTCCATCAGTGATACAGTCTGTCCTATTACGGTTTATCATTAACCAGGTGAGCATTGCCTGCTTTCAAGTAAGGGTAAGGCCAGCAGCAATGCGGAATAGTTGATGTGAAAAAGATATTGATTGAAATCTGAGACACCAAAATCTACCCAACTCCATTATTACTATTTTCTGATAACTATCGTTAGGGAAAGCTAAGAAGACACAAAGTACTAGCTCGGAGTTTTGCTTGCCAAGTACAAATCAGTACTTCATGTCGTTAGGATCATTCACACTAGAACTTCATGTGTTATGGTTGGACTCGATCCCAAAAGTCTTTTCCAACCTCAATGATTCTATGCAAGTGCTGTCTTCAAATAAGTGCTAGGTGGCTTTAAGGCTACCCCTGGGCAAGCACATTGTTTATTTCTTCCTTTGTTTGGAAAAGGAACACCAGGAAGTACTTCACCAGCTGAGGCAGGAAGGGAGCTGAGCGTTGCACTGAGAACAGAGTCAGCTCCTGACCAAAGGGAATTTAACAACAACAACAACAACAACAACAAAAAGTCCAAGAATTTGGATCAGACATCTTAAAAACTCACTTTGTTTGGTCATCTCAGATGTTAGGTTTGGTGACGGTCTGACCCGCAAACGCTACAAGCCTGCCGACAAGACACCTGATACGGCTCCGTCTGCCACACGCAAAGCTCTTACAGGTGCTCCCCGCCACACCGTACCTGGCAGACGCAAAGCTGTAACCGGTAGGCTTACCTCCTGTTCCATTAGCTCCCTGTGCTTCCTGGCTTCTTCATGCCTCCATAACTTCAGAGAAACCACGGCACTGATTAGATAGACGATCACCGTGACAAACAAGAAGATGATGGCCGCTGTCTGGCCTCCCTCCACTCGGCAGAAAGATGCGTTTATCGGCGTCTTGAACAGCTGGTAATAGCAGAGCCCGCCACGGTTGGTGTCGTTGACGTATACGATGGCGGCCGACATGTACAGAAGGAACATGGCCACGTTAATCCCGAACTCGGTCAGGGGCCACCAGTTGGAGTCGAGGAGGATGGTGCGGTAGTACAAGGACATGCCAAGCGCCAGCAGCGCGATGGTGACGACCCACGCGGTTCCCGCCGCCACCAGCACGAAGGGCGTCTTGGGCCCGCTGTAGGCGTACCCTCCGTAGGCGCTGCCGGCGCCGTAGCCGTAGGGCTGCGAGTACCCGAACATGTTGTACCACTCGTTGTCCTTGTGCACATAGGCCGTGACGCAGGCGAAGACGGCGGCGCCCAGCAGCAGCTCCGCCGCCCCGAGCAGCCGCAGCAGCCCGGCCCACGACTTCATGTAGCCGTAGCGCCGCTCGTAGGCCTCGGCCCGCTCGCTGTAGGCGACGGCGCGGCGCTCCAGCGAGCCCGGCGGCTCGGCAGGCAGCATGGCCTCGGCCTCCTTGCGCGACGTGTAGCTCCCGCCCGAGCCGCCGTACGGATCCCGGTAGGAGCCGGGCACCGAGCGGGGCTGGGGCCGCGGCGGGCCCGGGGAGGGCGGCGGCGAGCATTCCACCCCCTCCGACACGTACCTGATGTCGGAGGCCGCGCTGTCCCNCACCACTCAGCTAAACCGTGCCACTAAGTGTGGCATCTGGTCTTTTCTTAAACACCTCCAGGGACGGTGACTCCACCACCTCCCTGGGCAGCCCATTCCAATGTTTTATGCTCCTTTCTGTGAGGAAGTGCTTCCGAATATCCAACCTAAATCTCCTCTGGTGCAGCTTTAGGCCGTGCCCTCTCGTCACAAGTTGCCTGGAAGAGAGCCCATCCCCCTCCTGCCTACAATTTCCCTTCACGTAGTTGTAGAGAGTGAGAAGGTCCCCCCTGGGTCTCCTCCAGGCTGAACAACCCCAGCTCCCTCAGCCTCTCCTCGTAAGATTTTCCCTCCAGTCCCTTCACGTCCCATTCCCGTCTCACAGGGTGGGTGTTGCCCCAGCCCCCGCGGAGCGCAAGGGCCATGAGGGCTCCTGCATGGCTGCTAAATTCAGCCCCGGTAAATTACAGAAATGCTTTTGAAAAACGAGACCAAAACAATTGTATTTATCTCGGAGAGGCTTACTAAAGCCCTCTGAGGCTGCGGATGTTACTCTAAAGAGATCCATGAGCAATGGAGATCTAGTTGATGTGGTCTAAGGGATTTCCAAAAAAGCTTCTCACAAAGTCCCCTAAAGGCTTTTAAAGGAAACTCTAGGCCTTAAAAGAAGCCTGAAGCCTAAAAGAAAGACTTAATACTAAAGTCTGATGAATAATTAACAGATAGGAAGTGGGGGAGGGGAGTATGAATGTTAATAGTTAACTCCTGCCGCGGAATAAAGTTGCCGGTACAGCTCTGCAGAAACCAGTGCGGGGACTTGGGCTCTCCAGCACGCTCCTGACCGTGACACCCTGTGGAGAGGAAGGGTCGAAGACTGAGATGACCAACTTTGCTGGCCTGTAAGGATGCAGGCTGTCAGAAGAACCGTGCTGGGACTTTATAAAGCTGAGTGGCAGAGTCAAACATGACAAAATTCAGTGTACACAGAGGCTGGAAATGAATGCAGTAAAAAAACCCAACTGAAAACAACAAACGGAAGAAAGATTCTAAATACTGTGACACCAACACCCCAGCTTATGAATTTATAAAGTATCACATATGCCTCATTTCTGGCAAGATAGATAATTGCTTGATTTTTTTTTTTTTTCAGTTAAATAAGGTTTTGGTGTTGTTTCAAACCTAACAGGAGAGCTTCAATCTTGGCAATGTGTCTAGAAACATAGTTGTGTACCCACTATGTGCATGTAGCATGTGTGGGGGTTTTAGTTAGGCAAAAGGATAGGTAGTAGTTACATTTTGGGTTACAGGAATGTATCATTATACTTACTGATAAAACCCCCCAACAAAACAGCACAAGAATTACGCTGATCTCGTACCTTGTTTTTTCATAGCAAAATGAGGCCATAGATCTCAAAGCACTTTAGTGGCAAACAAACTTGAAGAGAGATTTTTCAGCAAGGGAGTTTTCTGATACTGTGTGTGTGAGAGAACCAAAACATGAGTCAAAACTTGCTAAATCCTCATTAGTGTATATATTCTTGTATCATAAAAAGCAGCTTGATGACTTTGATGGCGACTGCGCACAAGCTGCTGAAGAATGAGTCCAGAAATGAGATAAGCAGTTGGAGCTAACATATAGAGATCACAAAAATGGTGAATTCCTTCATTTTTGCCTTCACTGGATATTAAAGGTTCCCAACAATCTTTATTCTTTGATTATAGGTTTCATCACCAGCACAGACCAATATTTTTTTTTCCGCCAGACACTGCAAGATTGTTGATTCACATATAAAAAAATTGACGAGTTTGGTGAGTCATGAACAAGCTGTTTCTAGTAAACATGTAAAACACAAAAGCAGTATTTTGTTAAACTTACACAACCGTTTAAAGAGGTTTAAACTGCACGAACTTAAACTTACTTTTAGGAATTCTTCACAGTATGTCAGCACTGATTTTGTCTCCATGAATCTACATGTGACGAAGACTCTCCACACACCTTCTTCAATTTACCCGCAGCTGTGGCCACTCCAAAGCAGAATTTGTAACTTCAGATGTGCCATTTACAAAGTCAATGTATTGTTTCAGAAATGCTGCAAGTGTAGAGTTAAGGACCTAGAGAAGTACGCAGAACTGAGCAATGAAAATATCTCCTCCAAATTCAGGTTCCATCATAAAAACTTTGATCAGTACAGATATACTGACGAGAAAGCTATCAAGAGTAGAGGGCATAGCATTGAATTACATCAACACATAACAGATATCTAATTGGTATTAGCTAATTTTGAGGTTGTGTATAAGAGACATAACCCCTCTAAATATTCACCATCAAAAAATATTATTGCTACTCTAGAAAAATACATCAGAATGTTTTGCACAGCTCTCTTTATTGAGTTTCAAGGATGAGGAGTCCAAGTATGGAGGTAGTCTGTGAAGTAAAGGTAACTGGCACAATGAGGTCTCCTAATAAGAAAATGCAAAAATAAGAAACACTGGAAACATCACATGAGTACCTCAGCACATTTCTTTATTTAGTGCCAGTTTGCAGTTACTTGCATCAGAATTCAACCATTGCAGCTTTGTTCCTTCTGGGTAGCAGAGTATTCCTGATCATGCAGAGCTGCTTTTCTTGTGAACTGCCATGAGATGGCAAAATGCTCACCAGCATTGCCTGCAAGCCTCCTTGCCAGCACCACAGGCTGGAGCTGTAGCTTCAGGGAAGAAGAAATTGGGAGGAGTTTTCTTTTCCTTGGATTAGCAGCTCCTCTGCATGTCACAGGGTACCTCTCCAATAGCCTCTGGAGACCAAGAGCTGCTCCTTGTCACTGGTCCCTGGAAGTCTGAGGCGGAGCATCTGGAGCATTGAATATACATCTGGATGAGAAAAATGGCCACAAATTCCATCAAAATAATAAAAAAGGCAAAGTGAATCTATGATAACAGTGTGCTGCTTTAGTGCCCTTTTAATGGATATGGCAAAAATATACCAAATCCTGCGTATTTTTGAATATATGACTAATGAATGCAGAGCTGTGGATAAACATATGTTTTATCAAAGTTCAAAATCTGTTCCCCAAATGAGTTGAAGTAACACACGTGGAAAGCAGGAATCACTTGTGAAAGGATTCAGATTCATTTAGATGGTGACTGGAGTAAGCCTACCTGCTACCAAGTAGTATTTTCAATGTGATCTGTGATGAGAACAGTGCATTAAAGAAGAAGGAACTTGCCTCTGATCAAGATTTTTGTTTAATTCATCTGCACATACACCAACAGAGGCAAGCAATGGCATTGAAATATGGGGAGAAAACCAAAATGAGGGAAAAGTGAACTGTTTAGGGTAGCACACTTGTATTAAAAATTTTGTCATCAAGCTGCCACAATTTGAGTAGTATTTAAAAGTCACAGTCACCAACTACAGGCTCACCTTTTTAAAACAGTTTCTTACTGGTAAAGTGATGCAAAAATTAAAGGATTTATGACAGCTAGTGAATTATTCTACACTGGTTATTTGCAATACCTGAATATATCTATGAACCCTGGATGCTATTTTGGAATTTTTTAATTGAGTTAATTCACTATAGAGTGGTCTATCAGATCCATTGGAACCTGGAGCTCCTGCTTTGTTCTTACAAAATAATACCAGCTTCAACAAAGCAGAAGGTGGTTTACTGGTAAACATTATTAGACAAAAGGACAGAGCTGGAAAAATCAGATGTCCTTCTGGGTGCTCAAAGCTTGAAAACTGAAGAAGGGCTTAAGTGCCTTAAACTCTACTCATTTCCTTCAATCATGTAAGTTATTTAATAAAATATTTTACTTCTTCCAGCTGCCCATGCACTGTCCTTTTTCTTAGACCATCGTGTTTATGACAATTATTCTGACAAAGGCACAAGGCAATAAAGTAATATAATAGTAATCCAACCGTTAATTTTATAAATAAGATTAGCTGTTGCATCTTTGATATTTACTCAGGAGTTCAACATTAAGAAAAGTGTGAGTTCACCACAGAAAGAAGAAAAGAGGGGACCTAGCATGGAGAGGAGTTCATGTGCTGGGCTTGGGAGTCTTGAGGGATGCCCAGCTTGCTCCTCTTGCGCAAAAGGTGCTCCTTCTCCTGGATCGTAGGTGGCCTTTGGTGGCTTCTGCCCCCAGCATGGTCCGCAGCTCAATCTGCAAATAGGAGCTGTAATTCACCCCAGAATCCACTCTCTCTAATGTGTATCGGCACACCCGTAATGAGGAATTCAATGAAAATTTCCCCAAGGGAAATTAGAAGAAACATTTGTCAAAGTGCTGATGAAAGAACAGTGGCCCGTCATGGAAAGAGAAGGTGAAGAATGGAGCAGGGTAGCAACTAGGAGGTGCTGCCACCTGTGAAATACTCAGCTTCACCTTAAACTGGTCTTTAATCCCACTAATACAAACCCAGAATGACTCTGCAGCTCTCAGTGTCATTGCTCATCTTGAGCTGATGTGAGATGGTCGGCTGCCCACTGATCTGCACATTGCCTTCACTCACATTCAAGGGTGTGTAAGGCATTAAAAGATGTCACTTTGTACCACACCACACTTGCTCTTGTCTAGGACAAAAGCCCCCAAAATCTGAAAATTCAGAGGGCAGAGAATGAGGCTGCACTTGATCACTATTACAAATCCTTGGGCCAAGCCCTTTGTGAGTTACACCTCATCAAGTAGAGTTGTACTGCAAGGGGAACTTCCACCCTCTTGCAAATTCCACCTTTGGAAGAAATCCCCTTGCATTTCAACATACAATCACAGTACTTGAAAAGCAGTAGAAAATAATGTTTTAAGTGAAAGTATATGACGTGCCAGTCAAAACATCACAGTTCAGTTTCTGTTATAGACTGTTATTATTTACAACAAACTGCAACAGAACATGTGACAAGACATCTGAAGCAATAAATCGATACGACATTTTATCTTGCCAGTATTTCCTTGGTTAAAATACCTTCCTTCAGATTGCCATACTCACACAGAAGAATAATCACAACCCACAAGCTCCCCTTAGTTATACTGTAAAACCCCAGGAGTTAGAAGTTGAGTCTGTAGGCAGCCCAAAGTCCTACACCCACTGTAGTCATCAGAAGAGGAAAACACTTGTGGTGTCCTGGAAGTCCACAGTACTCTGTCTGATTGGGCCTGGGACATCTCTTTCCTTTTCGTAATATTTTTTTCAAGACCTTCTTTGCTTGCAGGACTGCTATAAGATAGGATTTTAGCCAACTCTGAGCACTTGGCTGGAAGCAGCGATTTAACTGATGCACTTGCTTGCACAAGAGTGTGAAGGAAGAAGCATATTGAATGCATCAAGATAAAGAAATACAATCAATGGCACATGTCTGCAAGGGTAAATCAATACAATTAATAAATACCAGGACAGAGACAGTGCCATCTACCTTCAGCTCACCTCTGTAGGACTGTACTTTCTTGCTATAAATTCCAACACTAATGCATGGTAAAAGGACAAAAGCTCAGTAGAAATATTGAAGTTGTCAAAGTCAAAAAGACAATGTTTTACACAGGTGAAGATGACTGATTCAGAGTAGAAAGTGTAATAAACACATTGGTAACATACTTCATTTTCTAATGCATAAAGAAAGTGAATGCCCACGCGTGGCAGGAACCAGCTTCTGCATTGGAAAGTATTCAGAAACGCCAAAATCAAGTCACCTTGCTGTAATGTGAGAATTTCAACAGTCTGAAGTCACTGCAGGAACTGTATTTCTTCTTGTCATTTCCATTTACTGACAGATTTAATGCTGAATTGTAGTAAAGAGATCCATACCTGGTGAATACAAACTGGCACTTGACCCTCACTGACTTGGGAGGTTTAGACAGAGAAAGCCCAGAAGAGCTTTTGCCATATGAAAACAATGATAATGGTAAAGCCCTCGGGGCTAGCCTGGTGCTTGGGCCATCTGAATGTGCCTCCTCCTCCTCCTGTGGCCCTGATCCTTGAAGGGGAGCTGTGTTTTTCGTGGCACACAGAGCCACCCACTTCCATGGAATCCTATGAACATGACCAAAAACCCCAGGGGTTACCTGGATCACTAAATCTTATCTCCTGCCATCAATCATGAAATGAGCATTTATTCCAGAAGGGCTCAAAGAACATCCACCAGCCACTACAGATGGTTCCTTCAGCATTCTGTAGAAAAACGAATGGCCTGTCATAAAATACAAGCTCTTGAGTCCCCAGGCAGTAGTCAGGACAAACCTCAGCAGATCTGAAACAAAGGTCAGTGACAGAAGATGGAAACAAGGGAATTCTGAAAGACTCAGGGCCATCACGCCTCCAAAACTCATGCACTCAGGTAGCAATTTGGTACTGTGCTGGAAATAGCAGACCCTACACAGCTCTGCACACAGGTTTGCTCCCTCGTGCATGCTTTGAGGGGAGTTTTGGAGTTGCTCTCACAATTGTTTTTGGATGAAAGCAAGGAAGCTCTGCAGCAGGCGCTGTTCCTTGTCTCAAACTCCCCAAACAACAGAGGTAATGCAGAGAAAAGTCCTGGATCTCAATATATCCTGAAACGATCTTATAGATGAAGGATTCTTTTCACGTGACACAGCAAGCCTGCAGGTTGATGCAAAGATAGTAAACATTCAGATTTGCTCACCCAGATGGTGGTATCATATGGAAAAAGGAAACAGGTGCATTTGAACAGGTATGTAAATGCCACATAGCAAACAGTAGCTTCTTTGATGTGGTTTTGAAGCTTTCAAGAAAGACTATTTTTCCTATTTTATGGGCAAGGCAGTGGAGCAGAGAAGGGCAAACCCTTCTGTATCAGGCAGCTCTGTGAGTCTGGGGAACAGATTCCAAGGCTATGCCTGAGTCAGGCTATGGCACAAGGCTGTCTCAACTCCACCCACCTTAACTTCTAGATCCCAGGACAGCATTGCAACACTC
>WEIS01024618.1:0-33899 GCA_013389965.1 Todus mexicanus | reverse complement strand
AAATTCTTCACTGAAGGGGTGATCAACCATTGGAATGCGGTGCCAGGGGAGGTGGTGGAGTCACCGTCCCTGGAGGTGTTTAAGAGGAGATTGGATGAGGCACTTTGTGCCATGGGTTAGATGACGGGTTGGTGTTGGGTTATAGGTTGGACTCGATCTCAGAAGTCTTTTCCAATACTGTGATACTGTGTGATACTGTGATGCAGTATTCGAGGTGCGCCCTCAGCAGTGCTGAGTACAGGGGGGTGATCCCCGCCCAAGTCCTGCTGCCCACACTACTTCTGATGCAAAAACCAGGAAAACATCACTGGACGTGCCCGGGGCTCCTGCGGCCGCGCCTGCGCGCCCCCAAGATGGCTCTTCCCCTACCCAAGATGGCTCCTCTCGCCTCAGCGCGCCCTTCGCCGACATGGCGGCCGCGCCGTGGGCGGGAGGGCCCTACCCGGGCGCGTCGTTCCCAGCCCGGCGACGGGAGGAGGGCCTGGGGGGGGCTGTGGGGCTGCGGCCCGGGTAGCTCTGCAGTGGTCGGGGCTCCCCCCTTATTTCCCTCCCCGGTGTTGATATGTCTGCGAGGTGCTGCCGCCCGCTCTTGTCCTCGGGAAGTGGCGGGGGAGGGAGCGGGGGCAGCAGCCATGGCGGGGCCACGGGGTGCGCTGGCGTTGGGGGGGGCCCTGGCTGGCAGCAGGTCTGTGGGGGCTGCCCTGTGCTGCTCGTGTTTCCCTTCACTGCCAAGCGAGCAGTGCTTGAAGTGATGTGTGTCTCTGCTTGCAGGAAAGGGGGAATGAAACGAGACTGTGAGGAAGAGAACTACTGGGAGGAACAGAACCCCTTCTCCTGTGCCCCCCAAAATGAGCGCCTCGCACCCGCCGCCGTGCCCATCGCACATCCCTCATCCTGCCATCGACCCAGCGGGTTCGCGCAGGACTGGCAGCATGTGTCCGAGAAATTCCTGGTAGCGCAGTGCCACTGGCTGAGGGTGCCCCAGAGGAAAATCCAGTTTTGTCCTGAAAGTATGTTTGTCCTGGTTGCTCACTGAAAATAATGAGGTAAGGGCAGAGGTAACCGGATTTGGGCTTTGTGGGCCTGTGGCTTGTGCCACACACTGGGTTACGTGGCATTCTTAAAACACGTTTCCTGGTCAAGGTTTGATACAGCACAGGCTATCAGTGTTGACGTCAAAGCGCTGCTAGATAAACCTGTTTGGGAAATACCTGCTCATCTGCAAGAGAGAGGGATGCCAGCTGTAATTCACTTTTCTGCTTTACGGGTTTTGAATATGCAGCCCATCTGGTAGCTTCTTTGTAAAGAAAACCTTGGTGTTATTTCTGGAGTGTACCAACCCCTTTCCAGGAGGTCTCCATTGCTCTCAAGAAGATTCAAGGGCATTACTAGATGTTCTGTTTCTAATTTCTAGAAAAAACTTTTCTCTGTATTGGACCTGTCAAGAAGTGGTATTTGTGATGACTGACTGTTGACATCAGCTCACATATGTGCTTTGGAAGGTCACACCATCCCTGAGCCCAGCCAGCTGATGCAAAGCATGTAACCGACCTCTTTGTTTCATTCCAGCGAGCTGGGACTGACCAAAGGCAAAGGAAGAAGGAGGTGATCCTGAAGGAGTAACAGAGTGTTTGCTCCCAGAATCTGTCCAAGGGGACTGCTTCTGCATCAGTGCTGTTCCCAGGTATGGCACAGAAGTAATCATGTATCTCTTTCACGTGCCTGAAAGCCCAGGGCTGAGCTGAAGTCTTGCTTATCCTCGCAAGCAAGCCTCACCATCAGTTTGGGGAGTAGCGCTGATGTATACTTGACTTAGGAGGACTACAGGAAGCTGATCCAAGGGAAATTTTTTTTAAAAAAAGTTATTTGTTTTATCTGAACCTGATCATCACATGGCTGTGTGTGTTGTTAGCCCTGTCCTGGCAATATGAGGAAGGAGGTTGGCAGAGGCAGCTGGCAGAGACAGCCAGGATTGTAGCAGCCCATATCAATGGCAGCCTTAAGATGCTGTGGTAACGCACCAGCAGCTCCTTTTACTGTAATCTCCAACTTGCCCTTGGAGGGATAGGATTGGTTGGGGTTTTGGTGTGGTGGGTTTTTTCCAGACCCAGGACTGAAATAGGCAGTTTTGTTCTCTAAAATACTCATTTGCTTAAAAAGTAGCACAAAGCATGAAAACAATAGTTGAGGAAAGTTTCTTCTTCTCTGTGTTCCTTATACACATATCATATGTGTTATGGGACACGAAGAGCAATGCCCTTCTCTCAGAAGTGAATGTTGAGGGGCAAAGGGTTGTATACTGTGTTTTGGTTTTAACCTTCCACTCTCCTTTTCCTTTCCAGTTTTCTGTAAATGTGCTGGCCTTGCTTGTCTCTCCAAGGCAAGGCAGCTGGTCTCCTCCCGTATCACAGCCAACATTTCCACTCTGTTCATTAGTGAGGTAGCATTCTGCAAAGGTCAGAGGTCCATCTTGGCCACAAGTTTACTCAGCACAGAAGCACCTAAGGAATGATGTTTTAAAAGAAAATCCAATGAGAGTATTTACTTCATTTTCCAGTGGTAATCCTGTCTAAGGATTTCTTTGGCCCCTGTGGCTGCAATACCTCACTGATAACACCCCTAGCGTAATAGTATGTTGCCACCTTCATTTTATAGAAGACTAAATAACTGTGAGCATTCAGGATCCCAAGCCATTGAACAGCAGAAGGATCCAGTTGATGGAGGGGGCAGTGTGAATAGCCACAATTTGCTGCTTTTTTTCCTTTGCGTATAAGTAGACAAAACAGCTGAAGGAGGAAGCTTTCACAAAATCTCCTGCAGTCTCTAGGAGCTGGGAACTGAATTAACATTTCACTAGAAACACTGATTTTGTCTATGTTTTTCTCAATGCAAAGCTTCATCTTGTTACTTGAGCAAGGAAGAAAAAAGCTCCAGTGTCATCTCACATTTACCCCAGTGAATCTCATCATCAGTGCTCATTGGGTGTGTAAGTGAAGCTCCTGCTTGAAAGTCCTTCTGGTGTAAGGACTTGCAGTAGGGACTGGCTGAGTTCCTCCTCTTACTTCTTGTTGCTGGAAGTGTGATCTGGAGTGCAGCAGTGCTCTACTCAGAGCCATTACTCTTAGTGGAGAGTCTCAGCTGCTTCACAAGAGGCTTGTGCAGGGTGGTCAGAGGCTAGTGGCTGAGGTGTCAGGTGGAAACTGAGGATATTTGGGGCTCTTCAGCATCTTTCCTTGCAGATGTCTTTCCCTGAGAGCTCCTCTGACAGCATCAGTGCTAATTGTGCTTCAGCCCAAGGATTCCTACTTGCTCTATTTGTCATTTTGTGAGCTCCTTCCCTGCTGAGTTTTTATCTTTCACTCTTCTCCTGCCCCAGACACTTGTGTGTCTGCGCTTGGAGCTGCTGGCCTGGAACACTTTGGTTTCATCCTCTCCAAAAGAGTTGCCCATCCAGTGTTGTCCTGAAGCTGGGTGGCACCAGCCCTGACCTGCTCTCCACCCACCTGTGTGTTGCTGCCCTCTGTGATGATGAAGTGATTGAGGGAGCTCACGAGGAGGGTGTTGGATTCTTCAACCACGATTTTCCAAAGTGCTGTGCACAGAGTATGGAACACATCTGCCCTAGTGTCTCCACACCAGGAAATCCTCACCATCCCCGTGAAATCATAGAATCATAGAATAATTAAGGCTGGAAAATACCTCTTAGATCATCGAGTCCAGCCTAGGACCTACCACCACCACTCAGCTAAACTATGCCACTAAGTGCGGCATCCAGTCGTGTCTTAAACACCTTCAGGGACAGTGACTCCACCACCTCCCTGGGCAGCCCATTCCAGTGTTTTATCCTCCTTTCTGTGAGGAAGTGCTTCCAAATATCAAACCTAAACCTCCCTTGGTGCAGCTCCAGGCTGTGCCCTCTCCTCCTGCCACAAGTTGCCTGACAGAAGAGCCTATCCCCCTACTGTCCACAACTTCCCTCCAGGCAGAGAGCGCGCCAAGGTCCCCCCTGAGCCTACCAGTTGAGACTACCAAGTTTTAAGATGCTTTCCTTGTGCTGGTGAGCGTGATGAGCTTCATGCACAGAGCCAGGAGGGTTGGGTTTAACTCGTAACTTTAGAAACATCAGTGGGAAGGGCCTCTGTAGAACATGTTCCCTTTTAAACTGCACATGTAATACACCCTGAAGGGAGCATAGTCCATAGCTCACTGGTTTTGACGCCTGAATCTGTACTTCTGGGAAGCCTGTAGGAAAGCTAGATTTGTTGTGGACTCCTGGGTATCCTACTTCAGGCTGAGAGCTGTTTTCTATGGGTTTTGCTGCTGTTCTTCCTTTACATCTTTAAATTTGTTCTTATTTTCTTAAATGAAGTAGAAATAGGCTAGAACAGCTTGTCTCAGCTCATAAAGCGGTGCAGAAATGCCGGATCATTTGTGCTGTCTTCTGCTTAGATTTCCATGCTCTAAAAGTCCAGCTCAGTTGTATTTGTGTCGCTGCAGTGGGACCATGGAAGGAAAAGAGATGTCGCCAAATCACCACTCAGAGGAGAGCAGCGTATTGGACCTACCCTCTGTCTGTGACCTAGCAGAACACTTTCTGCCTCTGCACAGCTGCGACAACAGCGAGGAGCTTTTTCATTCTGTGGATGCTTTTCCCTCTCCTCTCACAGGTAATGCTTCTCCCCCTCCACATGCTCTTCCCTTAACCCATGCATTACCTAGTTAGGCAGTGTGGCACTGGACTGAGTAACTCCAGTCTGATAGGGGTACAATCTGCCTTATCATAAAACACAGTTGACCAGAACTGCAGTCTGTTCCAGCTTGACAGGCACAGTGTGAACCGTGAGACACAGGAGAAGAGTTCAGAGGATATTATCAGCTGCTAATGTTTTGACAGCACTGTTTCTTCATGTTCACTGTGTTCTCAGAGGAAGACAGTTACTTGAACTAACCCACAGAGCAGTCCTCCAGACACCAGTAGGAAACACTGTCTCAAATTACCATAGTCAGTAAGAAGTGTTTTTAAACCTTTCCTTGTGTTCTTCATGTGCTCACCATGTATCTTCCAGACGTGAGCTCAGGATGTGGCCTCAGTAGCCTGTAAGTTTAAAATCATAACTGTGGATGTTTGCTTGTCCTAACGACATGAGCGTGATGAGAACTGCTTCAGTTCAACTCTAGGGAGACAGCAGTTTCCTCACGTGAAGAAGGACTGATTCCTGCAGAAGAAGCATTTTAGGTCTGCCACGACTCCAGATACTTAGGAGTGATGGTGGTATCTGGGAAGATCAAGGGATAGCCGACACATTCTGATTACTACGCCCCTTGGCCCTGTCAGTGTGAGTATGTGTCAAGAAGTGTGAAATCGAAATGCGCTGGCCCAGTGACACTTCTTGTCGTATATTCGTACTGGCTGGGCTGAAGGTTTTAGTAATTATATTTACTATTATGGGGGGGAATAAAATGTGATCAGCAAATAAGATGTGGGGATGGTTTGTCAAGGCACCTGAGCAGGTAAAATGTAACTGATGTCATTTTTGGTTGCTTTGGAGTCTTAAGTAATGTAGAAGTAGAATTTGGCTTCTTTTCTTCCTCTGGCACTGGGTGGTTTCCTTCGACCTAGTTCTGAGAAGTTAGCTGGGAATTCAACAGTTGAGTTTTTTCAGTGAGAATTCCACCATTTTGCATGCTAAACAAGTAAACGGATGTATCAACTAATCTAGCTCTGTGAACATTGACTATTTGCTTGTGCAGTTGTCGTCACCTCTAATTGTGGGACACCCAGAACTGTTAACAAAATCTACAAAACAGCAGATACCAATTCTTGCTCAGGTTTTCCAGTGCAGACCAGGAAGTCATGTGCCTTATGTTACTAATGATGCAGCTCTCCCACTGTAACCTCTACTTGAAACGATGATACATATCACATACCATAATCTATATTGCATTAGAGGAGTAGCGTATCTATCTCGTTTGAGGTTTTCCTTTATTTTTTGTGCGTGAGAGTGGTGACCAGCACTACGAGAAATGTCCTGACCAAGCCTTTTCTGCTGTCCTGGGAGAGGAGGATGGGGAGTTCCTCTAACGGTGAGGCAGGCTGGAAGGCATTTATCTACTCAAGATTTCACAAGCCCTTTTTTGCCAGTATGAAGAAATTCCGGGAGCTGTGAGGCAGTTCCTGCAATATGTCTAGGTTGCCTTTGTCGCTCAAATGCCATTAAGTGTGGCTTGGGGCAGCTGGACTTGATTGGTCTGATAAATGTGATGCACGGAGGAACTGTGCTCAGCATTCCTGAGGCTGATCTGAGCAGTGATGTACATGGAAATGAAGATGACAGCATTAGGCAAATCATTCACGGTGCATATGTGTACTGTGCAGCTGCAGCTCAGTACCAAGATATGCTGGGAGGCCAGGTCCTGCCTCCTTGCTCTCTCCGAAACTCCCTGTTGTCAGCAGGGATTCCGAGTGTGCTGAGGAGGGCAGATTAGGCCTATGAACCCTCTCCTTCATCGTTTGATTTAGAGACCCCTTGTAACTGAAACCACTGGGCAATAAGTGTAGGATGCACGGTGTAAGATGGTTCCTTACCGTGTGCTGCTGGGAGTGAAATAACCAAGTATCACATCAGACCCAGTTCATGCTTTGAACATCTCGGTTTCTGTCTCTTTATAACAGTGTAAAACCAATATATGTGCTCACTTAAACTCTAATTTTTGATGCAACTTCAGCTTTCTAAGCCATTGAGTTTGATCAGAGTGGCAGAAGAGGCAGAAGGAGGATTTTAATAATAGTCTGCCTGTGTTGGGTGTTCTTGGACAAGCGAGTTCTGTCAAATGTATCTTGGAAAAGCAAGCTCCTTTGCTTGATTTTCTTCTCCTGAGACACTGTAAACTGCTGCTGTGACACAAGATAAACTAGGAGAGCAAGGATGGCTATACTTTGCACCCCACAGTATAACCAGAAGATTGCATCCTGGGGCTTGGGCAGGGTGGATGCTGTCTTCTCATCAGACTGGAAAGACTGTGGTTAGGGCTAAGGATCTTCCTTAGTGACTCAAAAACATTTCCAAAAGGCTGCTAGGTCTCTAGGAATGTGAGAGCTTCCTTGGGAAAGAGGCAGAGTGACCGGACAGGCTGTGTTTTCTGGCATCTGTCACATGAACTGGACTGAGACTGACTGAAATACCACGCTATTCGAGCCTCAGGGGTCGGAAATGGATATGGAGATGTTCCTAGTGCCTGAGTCACTGCTAATAGGTCTGATTAGTCCAGAGAGGCTTGTAATAGCAGAAGCGAGCACCTATTAACCATGAACATGTGTCATCACTGGCTAATGAGTGCTTTCAGGGGCTTCTGAAAGTGGGCGTCTGTAGGCTAGAGAATAGTAGTCCTGTGGGAATAGCACTGCATGCCTTTAAGTTCAGTATAAATGAGTGGGTTTATGATGCGTGCGGCAGTGAGGGTTCTGCTCTTGCAACAAACATGCATCCTTGTAGCTTACTGTCGTAGCGAATTCAAGTGTTTAAGTGGTGATAGACTGAGAAAATTAAATGGGATCAGTGATCTTTTCAGTATGCTTCTTTTTCTTTTTTTTTTTACCCCACACTGGAAAATAATTTTTAAAATAATAATTTGTTTATAGTGTTTCTAACCTGCATCGCTCAGTTGCACAGTGCTGCAGCAACACCTTACTGCTTCCTCTGGATTAAGAAAAGTTGCCAGCAAAAGTTCTTACTTGACAGCGTGTGTATGTGGGGGGAAGCCTTAAATTACTTGGATTAATATGTGGAAGGTAGCTAATAAAGGTGGTTTCCAGTGAAGTAGGTTACTGCCAATATTCCGTTTTCTTGAAGGGCACTGAACCAGAGCACACCAGGGACAGTGGAAACCTAGTCTTTGCCTGGAAAAGTTGCATCCTGAAAAAGGGTTAGAATATAGGCTACAGATGTGCTCTACAATTGATGCAGGCAGGATCCCAGACTCTGCCCATGCTCGGTAGCACTGCCCTGGAGTGTTCTTACCAAACCTGGAGACGTTTCAGAGCTCAGACGTGGGACCATGCTTGGGAGACTTCCCTGGGGCTGGCGATTTTCGGTGGGGTGGGTCTCCTTGTTTGTCCTGTAGCTTCTCCCTTACTCTCATTTTCTTTGTAATGAAAAGCAGTTAAAAAGCCATGCCCTTAAGAGAATGGATGGGTAGACGGGGTCACCCTGTGAAAGAGGAAGGTACATGGAAAATGTAGTATCACAGGAAGAGAGAAAGTAGAGGCAGGATGACAGTAGGAGAGGAAGGATGATGCTGGAGAGATGGGGTGGTGAAGGAACAGTTCACTGTGTGATTGGAGAGGCCTGTGTGTATCTGAAAGCTGGCTCACTTTTAAAAAAATAAACTGGCAGTTTGGGAGGGTAGTGGTGTTCAACCTTTAGTTGTGTCTCCAAAGGCACTACTGTTGCTGCAGTCTGCTTCAGGTTGGAGCCCATGTTTATCTTTAGTTATTTTTCATGGACTGCCCTGACCTCTTCAATGTAGCCAAAGTCCCAGGTTGCCCCTGACCTAGCTTCTTATTCCTGCTCCATCCTTAGCGCTTGTGCTTAGATGGCCGCATGAGGAGTCAGGTCAGGGCATTGACCCAGCTCACAGGGCAGCCACGTGAATATTTGTGTGGATGAGATGGAGACAGCTGCTGTTTCTGGCAGCAGCACAGGTATATGTCAAGATACAGCGACCTGCAGCGTGTCCTGCCTTTCGGATGGTGTTACAGTTTTCCCTGAATGGTGGTTTCTGGAAAAAGTAGTGTTAAAAGTATGAAATGCTGTTCCTTTGTGGGAAGCCAGGCTGTAGGTTCTTTTTAATCAGTCATGGATTTTGTAGGTTGTTTTTGATCAGTTGTGGGTTTTGTAGTCTTCCTTCAAAAACAGTCCATTTGGAACAAGTTGTGAAAGCTTGGGTGAAATGGAGCAGAACCGTTTCGCTGGAGACTCACAGGCTCCAGGCAAGTCAGTGACTCTGGGCCACAGCACTTCTGCTGAAATCGCTGCCCAAATCAAGAGGACACAGGATTATTCCAGGTTAAAATTGAACGCCATCATGATTTTTGGATTGTTCTGGTTGATTTCCTGGTTTTCTCTCAATCAAGCGTGTATAGTAAACAAGCAGAGATTTTCAGCCTTTTAACACAGCTCTCAGTTCCGTAGGCGACTAGAATTCCTCTGAAAAAAATGCTACACGTGCCCAGTGAATTTACATGCTTAGTTTTCAGTGGGTTGCTGTGTCTTTTATTAGCTACAGAGGAATCACCCTAATGTTGGAGCATGTGTTCTGACTTGACCTTAAATGCTCTCTCTCCTGTTTACCAAGTCTGTTTGCCTGTCAAGAGTTGCTTAATCTCTTCTGCAGAAGTGGGTTGTGTTTACCAAAGAGGTCTGGCATGGTTTGTGGTTTTTCTGTATGGGAGTTGTACACAAATGCTGATGTAGAAGCGTACAACGAAAGGAGCGGGCTGTACTTGTTACGTCAAGGGGGAACTGTTTAGGGCTGACTCTTGGTGGATTCTTGGAGATTCAGGTCAGCCCAGAACTCAGTGTATTTGTTCATTACTTGGTATAGAAATCATACCTCGGCTGTCTGAGATACCACTGCTACCAAAAGTTACAGAATTTCCAAAATGGCTGTTTGTCTGGCCCTGCTGAAGGCAACCTGAAAGCTAAAGACCTTTATATGTAGTCTCATTTAAGAGGTCTGTGTAACTTTGTAAGCTCGAAACACACGTGGTATTTTAAATCCCTTTCAGACTGAGCCAATGCTGAGCTAAAAAGGACGTGCTCTTGAATTCCAGGCTGCCATGGTTAGGTATAGTCGTCCTTTACCAAAAAGATACAGATTGCAGTAAGAATATTTTACATTTTCGCTCAATGTAGAGCTGAAAGGCAGTTTGCCACCTTTGTGCTGTTATGAAGTGTCTTCTTTGACTGTAAGAACTTAACATGCTCTCCCAGTTGCAAACCCAGTTTGGTTTGAACTGTGATCCCAAACACCCTCAGAATTAGTAGGGGTTTTTTCAGGCAGATGACTTGTGCATAACCACATTGGCTTTGATAAAGATTAGGGCCTCTATTTGGGGAATTAGTGGGGTTTTACTCATTTTGGTTTGCTTCCTGCTGCCCTCTAGTGAGCAATGTTGCCCATTTCTGATGCTACCAGCCTTGCATACTTAGAGCTTTGAGGGCTGGTGGGTATTGGTGATGAGAAGCTCAACGTGAGCCGCCAGTGTGCACTTGCAGCCCAGAAGGCCAGTCATATCCTGGGCTGCATCAAGAGAAGCGTGGCCTGCAGGGCGGGGGAGGGGATTCTCCCCCTCTGCTCCGCTCTAGTGAGACTCGACCTGGAGCACTGCATCCAGTTCTGGAGCCCCTATTACAAGAGAGATCTGGACGTGCTGGAATGTGTCCAAAGAAGGACCACAAGGATGATCAAAGGGCTGGGTCACCTCTCCTATGAAGACAGACTGAGAAAGTTGGGGTTATTCAGTCTGGAGAAGAGAAGGTTCTGAGGAGACCTTATTGTGACCTTCCAGTATCTTAAGAGGGCTACAAGAAAGCTGGGGAGGGACTTTTCAGGATGTCGAGTAGTGGTTAAGACTAGGGGGAATGGAGAAGTGGGTAGATTCAGATTAGATGTTAGGAAGAAGTTCTTCCCCACGAGGGTGGTGAGACACCGGCACAGGTTGCCCACGGAGGTGGTAGAAACCCCATCCCTGGAAGCCTTTAAGGCCAGGCTGGATGGGGCTCTGAGCAACCTGCTCTAGTGGGAGGTGTCCCTGCCCATGGCAGGGGGGTTGGAACAGGGTGATCTTTGAGGTCCCTTCCAACCCTGACAATTCTATGATTGTTTTTCTCTAAGGTGGTGGTGGGGATGTATGTCACTGTAGTGAGCTCAGTCCTGTGTCAGTTTACTGCTGATGAGAAATGATCACAGAATCACACAATATCTTTGGTTGGAAGAGACCTTTGAGATCACCTAGTCCAACCTTCAACCCAACACTGCAAGCTCACCTGATGTTGAACAGGATGCTGAACAATCCCCGAGGCTGATGTGGGGATACTGAGGAGTGTTGGCTGCGTGGATCTGGGCATAAGATGACTAACTGTGCCTGTTGATGAAGTAATGGGTTTTGTCTGGGAGCAACCTTCCTTCTTCTGTTACAATTACAGCCATGTTGCAATTAATTTTGGTATGGAAATGAAGAGTCTTTAAAGCTTGGTTATATTATGGGGTTTTTTAGGGTGCAACTGTCATTCATTCAGCCTTTCCAAAAGTTCTGTTGTTAGCAACTTTCTCTTTTATCCCTAGTACTGGTATAGACACCCAGTTATTTGTCAAGGCAGGTTTGTTCAGCTAATCAAAAACAAAGAAAATTGATGGGTTTTAGCCAAGTACGGTCTCAAAAAATACGATTGAAGTACTAGATATTTCTCAATAGTAGACCAGTCTTCTCAAGAGGAAGAAAAAAAGGTGAAATCCTAATAATTTTGTACAGATTTTCTGATCCAGTGAGGCAGATACTCAGTGGACTTGAATGTATGCAGCTCCACTGAAGTCCTGGGCAGGCCCCTGGGTTGGGTAACTCTATGGCTCTGGGGAGTCTGGCAGCGTTAACTTTCCAGGCACCTCTTTGTGGCCCAGTTGTGTTGAATATGGAATGAAGCTGTGAAGTCGAATTCATGCTGCCTTACATAAAAGGAATATTGGGAAGCCACACGACACTAAAAATAAAGCACTTGGCACCCCTGAGTAGCTGAAGGTCTTACATCTTCTGTAAATTAATTTTTCAGGAATGTGTTACATAAAGCATCCAGCCAAAAATAAATCTTGGGAGAGAAAAAGACAGAGCTTTATTCTTTACAGTTTGAGGAAGAAAACTAATCCTATTTTAAGGAGAATTACTTAAATCAACAAGGAGGGAAAACTGAGACATGTGACTTGCCTCTTAGACTTTAATGCTTCAGAGTACCTCTGTGTTCTGTGAAAATGAACAGTTTGTACTAAACCATTAATAATTAGAAATCAAGTCTGGAGGAAATGCTTCAGTAACGAAGAGGAGGAGTTGCACTTACTCCCTGAAGTTGTCAAAATGGATTCTGTGTTTCTGTGGGTAGAGGAGAGATTGGGAGTTCGTCTCTCCGAGATGCCTTGCAGTGCAACTCTGTGCTGTCATTTGGAGTTGATCCTCTGCAACTAGCTCATATTTTCTTCTGCTACCTAGCTCATATTTTTTTTCCCAGAAACAGAGAATTTGGAAGGTTTGCTCTCATTAGGCTCAGCTCACATGTTGAGCTGTATCCACCAATCTCATTACCAAGCCTTTCAGCATGGAAAGGAACTTAATACGTGTTCTGCATGTTATCCCTGAATCCTTAAAGAGTACTGGCACAATACAGAACTTGAAATTTGTGTATTTGAGGGTGACTTTGAGGAACCGTCACTGTTGTTCCCTTTCATTCATTGTTTTTAGTTGAGCGTGTGGGCTAATTAAACCTTTAAACCTCTCTTTGTAGAGGCAGAAACAGAGTGGGTTGGTTTCCAGTTTGAGATGCTCCTATCAAACTTCAAACATTGAAGTGGTTTCTGAGTTTTTCAAGATGTTCTAAGTGTTGATAAGCGGTTCTGAATGTCAACAGGAGTTTTGTTTTCTCCCTAAAGCCAGTTCTAAGCAGTTGCCCATCAAATTTGTAACAGGATGCTGTAGCCGTGTCCCGAGAACTGCTGTGTGATTACTGCAGAACTCGGAGTTGGTGGCTCATCCGCAGGGTAGATTTAGGAGTGGGCCTGAGCTGGAACTAATTGCATTGCTTGATGATCCACCTTTTGTTAATGAGCGCAACAGACTAAGTATCTGTGAAAGGTAATGGGGGCACTGGTCTAGGGGTTCTTTTTGTGTATGCATGTGTTGTGGTGCTGGATTTAGACCTTCTCCAGCTCTAATAAGCATGACAGAGATAAGGTTTTGTTTCTGATACCGGACAGTACCTTTCACAGGTAGGGACTGATCCAGAGCTGCCTGCTGATGCTGGCTAATACTGGTTTGGGTCTGTAGAGCACAGCCCTGCAAAGAGCTGAGTGGCTGCACTTCTCCTGACTGTTGAGGGAGCTGGCTGCTCAGCTCTTCACAGCACTGAGAGATTTCTGTGCATTGCCGATACATTTTTTCAAGCTAGCAAAACTTACCTGCTTTCTAGTATTTAATTCTAAGTCCTGATGGGAAAGGGGGGAAACCTTGTGGCTGACGATGCACGCACCTTAGGATTTGCCAGTTTCTTACCCAGGAAGTAGTTCAGATGAAATCTAGTAGTAGAGAACTGCTTAGGTTGGTGATCTGAGCCGGACTTCCAGAGGTGGTGTTTTTCTTTTCCTGAAAACACCATTCTGCAAAGATATTGCCATGTATTTAAAGGGTGATGGTATACCCAGGATTCCTATACGAGTTAATGACTTGAGACAAATACACCACGCATTCAAGACTTTCTTTATTCAGTGCCATATTCTGCTGTCATTCTTACAGTCCTTTTCCTGTTACATCGGTTGCACTGACTTTCACTGGCCTGCTCTGTGATCTTGGGCATGACTGTTCACTGCTGTGGTCTCTGTTTCTTGTCTTTTGCTCTTTTCTTGGTCTTTTTGTTCACTGCAGTCTGTTCACATACTTTGTGCTCTTCTTTCCTTCCCTTATAATATGCCTTGCTTTCGCACTTTCACTGCCTTCGTTCTTACTCTGTGCTAAATTGTGGTGATGTTTTTTCCCCATGTCTCCATTATCTGCATACAGCCACCTACCTGCTGTGGATTTTGGGCAGTGTGGTCCTTTTTATCCCCCAAAATACACCCTTCAGTAGATGGTCCTCAAAACAGCATGGAAATATTTCATCCTTCGGCATGTAATTAAAGACTAGAAATCCTAAACGCTATGTTTCCACCCTGTGCTGTGTGCTGAGACTTCAGTGTGATCCCTAAACCAACCATTATTGCTGGACTTTTATTTCAGGAAACTTCAAGGGTTTTATTGGCTTTACTGCCAAAACCCTGCTGGCCTACTTTTCAATAGAATGTTTGCTCTGCACCAGCCTTTGATGTTTGCTGTGCTTGTAGTCCTTGTATTTTCGAAGGTGTTTTTCCGGTCCTCCCTGGTTGTAAGGCTCAAGGGTTTTGCTTAGACTTGAAATGGCAAAAGTAAAATGTGAGAACAGCATTTCAGTAATTTTAAAAGGTCAGACAGGCTGATGAGTCAGGTTTAGGAAAATAAATATGATCCTACTTCACTAGCCAGTGCAAGAATTTACTGGATGTCGAGTGAGGAGGGGAATCTGCCTATCTCTATAAAATATCATAATAGCAAACCGTTATTGTCATTCATTTCAAAAAGGTGTCTGAATAGAAGCTTGTACCTGCTTTCAAGATGCCACACAGCTAATTCCATTATTACATTTGTTGTAATTGTAGCATTTGTAGCTTTTCTTAAAGCTCCATCTACTGGAGATGATACGCTATGGATGCTTTACTTTACAATGACGACAGCAATCTGGATATTAGCAATAAAATACCATAAAGCTCTAAAAGGTGCACACATGGCTTATACAAATGGTGTATGTCTATTTTGGATCTCATTAGTCTTTTACCGAGAGGGAACCTATTTCATTTGCTGGCAGGAACAGCCACACAATCAGCACCCATCAACACCAGACAGCAGGACCTGTAATAGGTACGTAGAGCTGTGTCTGCCCACTGGTGGGACTGGGGTCTTTTAATCTCGCCTTGGCCTGCGGCTGTGGTGCAGCGGTCCCTGCGGGCCATTTCTTCCTTATCTTGATCTAAACTCGTTCCAAGCTGGACTTTTCTTTCACCCATCATAGTTATCAGTGTTTGTCCATTGCTGTGACCTAATCTCATCCAGACCGCAGTAATGTCATTATGGCAATTGTTCCTCAGGTGCCTGCGAGGCAATTTTGTACATCCTTACGCCAATGCTTTTTCATTTTATGAGGCCAGTTAGTGAGCGTTAGCTGTTTAAATAAGAAGGAATTAAATCCTCTAAATAAATGGAAGAGAAGAAGACTTTGTTCTATTCTTTATGAATCATTTTCCATCCTCTGAAGTGCAGATGTGGGCTCCTTTGAGGTGGAAAATAGTAGATTTGGAACAGAAACCTTTGAAGTACGTGGTTTACAGAGGAATGATAGACAAGCTTAGACTTTGTAAAGCCTGTGCATTTTAGCCATCATTTGTAACCACCACAGTAAGATAAGGGGATAAATAAGAATTTCTAAGTTAGTACAAGAAGACCTCAGAAATTCTTACTGACCAAGATGCAGACTGATACTGGACTGGGATGGGAGTGTCTGTGTAGTCAGATGCTACTGGCTCTGCAAAGCTGCAGAATACAAGGCAGACATGGTTGAAAAGCTGATCTTTGCTTTGGGTTCCTCCTTAATGTGTCCTTATCTGGGCTTCCCTGTTTCATAAGCAGGTTTTTATTGTATATTGCATTTTATTGTATATTTTATTGTATATTGTATATTGCAAAGTTTCTTCTGTGCTCGAAGCTGGCTTTTATCACCGTACTCAGCTTTTTCAAAAATGTAAGATCTGTTCCTCACTCCTTGGAGTCATCAGTGGAAGTGGATCTGGCCTCGAACAGCTGGATGCCAGTTATTGACAGTTAGCTGATGCTGCCGGAGGAAACAAAGTGCTTACTGAAGTTAGAGTCCCCTGTAAAACGAAGGTCTGTTCAGGAAGGCTACCTTCATTGCACTGAGCTCCTATCTGAAATTAATTTGTCTGTAAATTATCTGGAGCTGAGCTCCAAAATCCTCAGGGAAAGGCCGTGTTAACAGGTCTGTGTAGCATCTGATGTGTCACTAGGTAGCCAGTATGGAAGCTATGGCCTAGAACAATATTTCAGTGAGTAAACATCATTCCGTGTCTAGTTCTTCGAGAGCATGACTCCAAATGTATTAATATCCATGATACCAGTTTCACACACTGATGTTGATGCTTTTCTATGCCTTTGTGTGAGGCTGCAAGGGATTTACTGAACACTTCAGAGGGGTGGAATCTGGCCTGCCACAGCACGAGCTTGTCACAGGCAGGGAGACAGCGGTTACAGATTCTTATTTCCTGTGGCAGTTATTCTAGTGCAAAGCTGCAATATAAATTCTTCAAGTTCTGTTAGATTTTTATAAAAGCGATAAATGCTTTGTTTTGCCTCATCGTGTCTGTCTTGCCTAGGGACTGTTTTTACCATCTGCTTCTCAGGTGCTGGCTTTGAGCAAGCATCAGGAGCTATTTCCTTCCCACAGTTAGAATGGAAAGCACAGGCTGCTGCTCTTGCAGAGATCCTCATCTGCTTCATTGCTTCGCTCAGTTCCCTTCAGCAATATTGTGGCTCTGTACAGGGGTGCCCAAGTGCCAATGGAAAGGATATGGATTGACTGAAAGTGCAGGAAAAGGGAAAGAGGAAATTAAAGTGTCTGTAAGGTTGAGAGAAAGGCCAGGGAGCCTGTGTGAAATGGCTTTTGTTGTTTAATCTCTAGCTAATAGGTTTTGATTCGTTTTGTCATTATTTCAAAGCTGAGGAGCTCTAGTAACAGTCACTGATTTAATTACGGGGATGAAAAAGTACGAGAAGATGGATAGCTGTGGCAATGATGGAGAGACTATTTTACACGTATTAATCTGTGTGTTCATGTTACTTGGATCCAGGTGTCCAAAAAGTATTTCACCAAGCAAAGTGCTGAGGGCTGGGAGAATGTCCTCTGCTTTCCTGATGTAGCAGTGAATTTGAGTGCCACTTGTATGCAACAGAAGGACACAATCATGTTTTCTCCCAAGCTTCTTTCCAGAGTCTAGAGGAAGGCTGTGCTGAAGGAAGACAGACTCTCCACTTCTGTGTTGTTTCCTAACTTAGAGAATCTCTCTTCAGAGGCCCATAGGAGAGGATTTCATAAAGTGGCAGATGAAAACATCCTTCCAAATCTACTGTTGTGCTGGATTGGGAGCTGCCCCCACCCCACAGTAGACTGGGCATCTGGTTGCCTTCATCTCTTCCTTCTGATGTGAAACCCAGCAAGTGCTCCATCCTTACAATGCTGTGTTCCTGTAAAAGTTGGATTTTTCATGCTGGTATGTGTCTAAACAACGAAAAAAACATCTAGTGTGAACTCGTTTTCAATATATGTCTGAGCTGCAAGTGCTCTATGTTTGAAACATGGAGAAGCATAGAAAGAAGTTCATCTTCTCAGCTACTATGGAGAAAAAAGTTTGGTTTTCTTTTTCTGAGGAAGACCGAAACCTCTAGGGTATATTTTTAGCTTTTAAATCATGCAAAAAGTTTGCATTAAAAGCTTCTCAGACAGTGGAGTTACACCAGGGGCAAAGACCAGAGAGAAGAATGGGAGCACAAAGGAATTGGACTATAGCTCCCACAGACTCTGCTTCTGCTGTACGATGTCCAGGTTGGACTTGTCCCATTTTTAGTTCTGCTTTTAAAGAAGAGAAACATCTTTTGTAGGAAACAGTTTCAAAGAAACTCCAGTTTTCCCTAACAGCTGGAGAAGAGAAGCTGCAAAAGATCACGAGGCCTGCGAACCAGGGTATGTGTTTTTATAATAAAATGTTACACTGATACAGTAATAGCAACTGTGAAACATGCTGGTGTACGCAGGAATGTTTCCAATCACTTTGGAGTGCAAGAACTGCTGTACAGCTGAAATAGCGCCACAAAATACCTTTTTTTTTCTTGGGGGAAAAAAGAAAAAAAGGAAAATTTATGCTGTGAGACCTTAGGTAATGGGAATAACTGGGCTGCATAGGAGTGTGTCAGTTCCTGTTACCTGGACACTTGTTTGTGACATCTTTTCATCACTGGTAGGTTCCCTTGTGTGGGGGTGCCAAGGTGTTGGTTCCTTTCTTCTGTAAATAAGATGCTCTGTGCAGCTTGACGCTATGGTCTTGTTGTAGTGCAAATATTACAAAATGACCCAAGATGTCTGTGTTGAGCAGCCAGCAAGTGGCAAAGCCTTGACGTTATGTAATGCCAGCATTCCCCTTCCCTGCTGTCTGCAGGGCGTGCCGTGTTATCTCAGCTTGTCAGCTGCATCACTGACGTGTGGGCGGTAAAGATCTGTGAAAATGGCTTAAAATCCCAATTTCAATCATGAAGGGTGTCTGGCTAGGGACAGAACAATGAAAAAGGGCAGATTGGCTTGGACAGCCAGGCTGAGGCCATCCTGTGCCAGCCTGCTAAGATACTTCTTTCATAGTGTGGTGCTGTGTGGGTCACACAGGTTAGCTTAGGCATTTGGGAAAGCAGTATAGCTGCGTTGGTCTGAAAGACAGAGGACCCAGGTAGCATTGCTACAGAGCTTCCAGTAAACCCTGAACATCACACGTTTAATCAGATGCTCTGGAGCATATCATCTCCAGTCCAGTTGTGAGCAGGGTTTTTGCAGTTTCGAGGGCAATTTGATACTCTGATGATATCACACATAAATAAGAAATAGCATTCCTCAAGTGAAAACCTCTTTTAAAACGTCTTATTTCCATGTTTATTCTTAAATATGCTGGTTTGCTGGTAGTGGCTTTCATTTCTGCTTGATTTTCTCAATTGTGAGCCTCTGGTGGATGCATGTTTCACCTGCCCTGCACTGAGAAGCTTTGCCCTCTGGTGCAATCCACAGAAAGACAGTGGTTTGTACCATGCCACGTGTTGGAGCGTGTTTATACATGAGTGTTCCTCCCACTCTGACAGTGCTTTTATGTAATTCATCACAGTTACTGCTGAGGTAGCAAACAGCCTCCTGGAGCTGCATAAATAAATAATCAGAGAATGTTCTTTTATTACCAATTTACAGGGATAGCTTATGTAAGCAACATGCGCCGGAGCACTGTGTACTGAAATACTGGTATCTCTTGAGTGTGTCTGAATGTCACTGAGATAAGGCGTGTGAAGTCCTCACATGGCCTGAGCAGTGAAGTTGTACAGTGATGAAAGGTATTTCTTTATTACTCTATTAGTAAAATTTGTACTCCTTTTTCCTGGGTTGATTCTAAATGTAGGGGGTTTGACTTGTGATTTATCAGAGTGACCTGTCTTGCTACACAGAGCACCTTGGAAGACCTAAATTCTCTGTATGATGTTCAGCCGGTTTTGGGCATCTGTTACACCAATGATCATTTATGCACAGCCTGACTTTCTCCTTTTCATTGGAAAGTTTTCACTGCACATCTCTGGGAAGTTTTCACCACACATCTCTCTCTGCCATTCAGACCGTTTCCCAGACATGTGGTGTGACTGTGTGCTAGAAAAAGGATCTAGAATTTATTGGATCCGAAATGCTCTGCACTGACAGTTGCCTTTGAAGTGCAGCGAGAGAAAACAAGATGCATCTGTTCTTGTCTCTTACTGCTTCTCAACTTATTCCCTAACTTTGGAACTTCTTTAGGCGCTGCTGTGAATTGGCAGCAGAGAAACACATCTAGGGGAATCCTCTGTGGCTGGTGGCAGGGAGGAGGAGAAACAAGGGATGCCGATGCAGTTGAAATGAGAAGCTGTGTTCCTTGCTGTGCTCCCAGGACTCTGCGTAGTGTAGAGGCCAGACCTGCTGCTGTGAGAGGATGCAACTTGTTCCTACCCAGTTCTGCTCTGGGAGGTCTGGAGTAAGAGCTGAGCAGGAGGCTGTGGGCAGGGATGCCTTCGGTTCTTGTGCGTGAGTAGATTTTATGGTGGATCCAGTGCTTGGAGCAGGGAATGCTCCATAGCTGTGTGTCGAGGTAGGACATAGCACTACTGCTTGGGCAGCCATTACCATCTTCTGTCTGGGGGTCCCTGCTCTCTGCAGTGATGTCGCCTCAATTAATCCCAGGATAGTGGGGATTGTTTTGGACATTTTCTTCCCTTGTTTTCTGTGTGGTTATTTAGTCCCTGCTTTTGTATTAATTTGCTGCTCTCCATGTCTCCTTGCTTCCCTTCTGTAACACCTGGCTTTTGTACCACCTGAATTGGGTCCAGATAAAATATTCCCAAAGCCTCCCAGCTCAGGCACCTACCAAAAAAATAAATGACATAAGTGGGGAGTCTGGCACTGGATTTAAACTAGTTCTCTGTGTGTCTGAATTCAGGCCTCAGGATTTTTGCTCATTTCTCTGTTTTACTTCACTGAGCTCATTGGTGTGCAGCCGATGAGGCTGCAGCATAAAAGTACAAAAAACTGACTCATAACCCGTTAGCAGCAGACTGCAAGTATAAAACACAGCACGCTTTCATCATCCACAATGTTGGGGTTTTTAAACAGAACAACATAGGCCAGTGATTCAGCATCAGTGTGGGTTATAGTACATGAAGTTTTATCCTCAAGCCCTCCTGCATCTGATTTCTTCCTTCATTTCATGAGTTTAACACCACCCCCTTCCCTTCCTTCTTGGTGTCGTATGCTGTAGATTTCATAGTAGCTGAGCCCTTTGGCTGGATTACACATGCCCATATATATTCCTATAAAACCTCTTCCACAGACAGGTGGAACACTGTCGGGCTGAGCAGCGCTTCTGTGTTTACAGCGAACCTCCACACTAAGGGTATATGTGAAGGATAGCAGGCAGATGGTTATTTATTGCCGTAATAAGCACTGCCAAGCAAATGACAATATTTTGTGCTATGTGCTGCTTGCTGTTCTTTTCAGCACGTTGAAGGATTTCTAACTGTGCTCTGTTTATGTTCATTACCAGGTAAGCGGCAGCTTGAGTTTTGCAAGTTGACTGTGTTTTGCAAAGATAGCACTGCCTATGTCGTAGAGGTGATCCTATTCCAAAAGTTACTTGAGTTTACTGTAATTATGCAAAATTTGTATTTTTTTTTTAAAGAAAGTTAAATCCAGAAAATAATAATAATGACCTAGAGAGGAATCTGAGTGTTGGTTCTGCATGTGTTTGCAGATGAGGACAAGGAAAGGTAGGAGAATCAAAAACAAGCACTTCTTTACAGAGCAGGTAATTAGACCGTAGACCTCAGTGCTATGAGAAATTACTGAGCAGTATTAGGAAAGGGAATTATACACTGATTTGGGTAAGAAAAAGCTAAGTCAATAGTTAGCGCTGACACAAATGTCACTGAGGTATTGGATACATTGGGTAGTGTTTCACGGTTTGTACTAATTGCTCCACTTGAAATTAGTTTTAAGTGTCAGACCACAACTGCATAGCCCCATCACCACATTTGCCTGTTGCCTCCTGGAACAGCCCACAAGGGAAGGGGACGTACTAGATGAAGTATGCTGCTGCCTGTCTGGCACCGTCTTTCTTTCCGCTTTAGAAAAGAGGTATTCCCATGCTGCAGATGGCAGAGCTGATACCAGTGCTTTAATGCATATGACTCTTGCCTTCTATAGCCTGTACCTCTTAAGTACTGTTACTGGAAAATAAATCCTTGGATAACCTGCCCAAAAGCAGAAGCAGGAGGGGGTTGTTGGGATAGGGAAGCAGGCAATGCAGAGTTGGAGGAGAGAGCAAAGTGGGTTTTTTTGGTCCACAGCTGCGGTTATGATTGTGCATGAGTAAATTTTACAGTGGTATTTGACTTCATTAATGGATAACTTGCAGAGAACATACATCAAAAACATGGTGACTTGTACAGGCCTAAGGAGTACTCACTGTTAATATGCTGACCCAGTGCCTGGCCCCAAATCCTTCTGTACTGTTCATAATACAAGCTTGTTCTGAATTTAATGATTAAGCACTTATGGTCTCTAAGGATTGCAGAGAACTATGTTATCTTTACTCCTGCTCATGGTGTGGCACAAGTGGGATCTGTTCTGTGAAATCTGGTAATTCAGTAGCAATTTCATGAAGGGGTGAACTTTCTGCTGGAGTGCTGAATTGAAGCAGAACCTGATTTACAGGGCTACCAGCTGCAGTCCCAGCTGAATTTAACATTGCTCTACATTGCTTTTTCCCTGCATGTCTAATGAGGTTATCCCTAGGTTAATTTTTCTCCTGATGCAGTTTTAATTAAAATATAATGAAGGCAACAGAGAATGCAAAATAAAATAACTTGAGAGAATGTACTTCACGCTGCACCAGTGCTTTGTGGTAGGATGTTTGTTATTGCCGCTAATTATTATTTTATATGAGACACTTGTCTAATAGCATGTGTGTGTGTGTGAATCATCTGCAGAGCCGGTGGCAGCATTCCAGAAGTGAAGTTAGCTCCAGTGGCTGAGTCACTGAGTTTGCACCAGTGGGTTTCATTCCTGTGTTAAATTGAACGGGAGGAAATATTAATATTCTTCAGCCCGGCAGTCTTGGAATACAAAGGGAAATATTTTTGCATTGTTAAGAAATTGCATATTGCAATTAGCTTTCAACAAACCACTAATAGTTAATGGAGACAGTGGTTTATTCCTGATGAGGATCTAGCTCTGAATTTTTTCCTCTTAAGAGAAAGAAGAGGAATCATTCTGTTGCAGAGGATGAAAGCAAAAATGAACCTGAAAGCTGGATCTTCTATACAGAATGTAAGCGTGATCCTCCATAATTAGCAACTGTGAAATGTATACCTACCAGGATGGTTAAAGCATGTGGCAAAAGAGGGTGAACATGTGATGTTGGCAAACGAGATTCTTCACACAGAAAACAAAATGCTGGTTTTGCCTGTGCCATTCCCACACAAACACACAACATATGCAGTCACTTAAGTTCCTCATGACTTCCCTCATCTTAACAATACCAGCAATGAGATATTTGTAGAGTGAACCTTCCTGCTCTGTTATGGATTAATTGGCTGCTATCTCTGCAGTTTGCTGAAGAGCTGGTCATAGAATGAGGTGATATAAAACCTAATGGTATCTTAAAGGCAATAATCCACCTGTAACTACGGCGTATGGTTGGTTTTAATACTTCAGACTAGTCACCTGTTTTGTTGCATCTGTTGTTTGCCAAAATCTTCCTCTCTGTAGCACAGAACAAAACCACTGTGCTGTCTCTAGATGACAATGTCTAACTGTGTTTGTGTTGGAAGTGTTGCAGTCTGTGCTTTCTGGGATCCTAGCAATGGTTTCCCTGCTCTCGATCATCCTGTTAAGAAAACAAACAACAAACCCATCTAACCACTTCTTAAGAGTAGGAAGATTTCAGAAGGAAATCCTTCTGAAAGGATCTGGCAGGAATTTCCCCTGCCAATTCACCTTTTCTCAGCTGTGCACCGAAACTACAATTTGCCTTTCCATCTGGTACTAAATAAGCGTGTAGCGATCAACCTTAGCCAAATTCTCTTTGCAGCTAAGCAGTGGAAAGGAATGCAGTATTACAGGGCTGTGCTGCTGCAGCTAGAGGCAAATTTGTTCTTCTTAGAAATAATGTATGTCTATATGCCTCAAGGTCCTGCTCATCTTGATTCCTTGGAATAGATATTGGTGTTGGAATAGATATTGGTAAGGCCAGAGTGATCCCAAGGTGGCCAAGTTTGAGAGAAGGTGAGAAACTAGGTTTGGTTCAGCAGCCTCAGTGAAGAGATTTACTCTGAATCTTCCAAGCTTTTTGAAGCCCTACCAAGCAATAGGTGGGCCTTTCCTTTCTCCTCACCTCTCAAACAGACCTCCCTAACTTTTCTCAGCCAGCAAGTTCCTGGCTTGTTGCAGGAATCTGCTTCCCTCCCTCGACCATTGCCTGAGAAAGCAAACAAGCTTCACTGCTCTTTTGGAAGCTGCTACATCTGATAGTGTGTCTGGGGTTTTCCTTTTACAAAACACCATTTACTGCCGATTTGCAAACAGTTGTTCCTGCTCCTCTCTGAGGAACCAATGTGTTTCTGTGGCTTTTACATCTCTTCTGGACACGTAATTGCTCTTTAGTGACTAATGAATAAGCAACAGAAATGGCCTCTTGCCTGAAGCTTAGGTGTGGAGTTTGAGTATGTATCTGAATATCGCTGTGCTTTGGCTCTGATATTGTTATTTCCACCTGTGATGAAAGAAGGGAGCAAGCAGTGAAGCAGAAGCAGAGCCCATCTTCTTCAGGGTTGCAGGGACCGGTCAAGGACTCATGCTTTGGGTGAACACTGCAGGCACCCCACTGCTCTGCTTGGACAGCTTACTGGTGGAGACAGTACCTGCCAGGCTCTCCCTGTCTGCACTTTTCCTGCCTGCACAAGGAGGAGTCAAGCTGTGAGAACAAATGCTATAGGGACTAAAAAGTGCATGTTTTGGGGAATATGAATATATAAACTATCAATTCCGTACTCCAGATGTTCACTTGCCTAGAACACTTTATTTGGAGTCCAGTTATTGCACCTACCTGTGGTAGGTTGCTTTGATAGTAAGGCTGCAACAGTGGGAGAAACCGAAATAGGAAAGGAGGTGGTATGGGTAAGCAGCACTCTTTGGTCTCTTTCCTCTTCTCATGGTTGGACCATGACTGTGGGTCTGGGTGTTGCTTGGTCTTGCCCCATAGGTTGTTATCATTACTGCACGTTAGTGCAGAAATTAACTACTTAGGGAAGAGCTCAACTACTTACGGAACTTCAGTGGTATCTAGAACTACATCTACTTAGTCATAATTTGCTAAAATTTTAATACAGCTGTCCCTGCCTCTTCTTGCTGCTTCTAGTAATCTGGAGAAGAGGTTAACGTTCTCAATCATGCACCTCTTGGAACATCTTCTATGTGACTATGCTGATGTAACTCTTGCTTTGTCCTTTTCTAGAACACTTTCTCCAAAAACATCTTTGTTTTTCCTCTGGGATTGTTTTGTGGGAATATCTCTGCTTTCGTTAACATTCATGTGACTATTCCCTAAAGCTCAGTGTGGTCTTTGAAAAATACCGCTGGCCCAGATGTGCTCTGGTGCACGTTAAGTCCTGCTTAAAGGCAAAAAACCAAGACAAAGGAGATGCAGTAAACCATCTGTTGTACCTTAGTTGTAGCGTGATACAAAGAGCGCTTTTGGGGCTGGATGCTGTACAGCACATGGCATGCTGCAGAGCGTGTGCATCCAAAGGAGGCTTTTTTCTTCATGGATAGTTCTTGTGCTGACCCTGTGGCCGCTCCCTAAGTGTGGAGCTGGAGTGCTCCCTCTGCTCTGGGGACTTGGAGTTGCTTGTGGGTCAGCTCAGTGTCAAAGCCAGCCAAACAACCCTGAGCTGGTCTAGTAGTCCATCGTGAAACAAATGCCGGTGAGCTGGGGAACAGTGCTGCACCTTGTCAAATGCAGAGTGGAGTGCACTGAGAAAAGAAAAATCTTAGGACAATGCAGGTCAGGGGCAGCAAATCTGAAGGGGATTGGCTTGTGAGGCTGGTGATCGAGGGGAGGGAGTTTGGGATAGCATTTTGTGGCCTTGTCTGATGACTTAACCTTGCTTTTTGTTGGCCTCTGTGTTTCCCCATCTCTTTGACTTTCATCGCTTCAGCACAGTCTGCTTTTTGCTCTTCTCAGAAGCAGCCCCCAGCCCAGTCTTGTTGCCACGGTGGTCAGTGTGGGAGCACTGCAAAATCTCGTGGCTGCTGGGGGAAAACTGGAGACATAGTTTAAGGTGGGCTGGAGTAATGCTGTAAATGTCTGCACTGATCTGTACTTGCAGTGTGATGCTGCTGCACTTTCCTCCTCCCCTGCTACCCCTGAGCATGCAGAGAGCAGGGTGGCAATGCTCCAGTCTGCAGTGATCTGGGGAAACAGCCCTGCGAAAGTTGGTATGAAGATGCTGGAATGTCTTGTGAAACACTTTTTAAAGTCCATGGATTTAGAGTATAAAAGAAAATTGTTACCGAGATGCTCTGCTCTTGGGGTAATATTGCAGAATGAAACAGCACATTAGCTGAAAGAGAGTATTTTATGAAAATATGTCTTGGCTTGTTTCCAGGCTAATTTTTTTTAAAAAAAAATTTGCTTTCATATGTGCGCAGTAATCTCTTCATCTGTTTGCCTTCATCTTTGTAATATTTTTACAGAACTGGAGAGTGTGTTGTTTTTTTTCTTAAAGGAAATTAAACTGTTTTCAGCTAGGGAGCTTTCATTAGACTTGTCTGTAGCAAGTGTCTATAGCATCATGAGGTCCCGATACTGGGTTGTAATTGAGTTTTGCATTCTGTCTGAGCAGAGTTCATCTCAAAACCTAAAATCTAAGGGAAAAAATAATTTGTGCAGATGGTCTTCATAAAACAAAGGCCGATTAAATCTAGAGCTGTCACAGAATTGCTCTTACAGATGCATCTGCTGCAAAGTAATTACCTCTCTTGAGCCCAGTAAATTAATCAGTGTCTTTTGTTTGTGTCTGCAGTGAAAACAATTAAAAACTCAGCTCTTATTTTTTAGGTGAACTTACAAATTCTCTGATTTTTAAGGGTAATGAGATTTATTTTGATGTATATCACAGTCCAAAGTGTTCCTGTTAGACAACTATCTGTCTTAATATAATTTACCTGCAGCCAGAATGTGATCTCTTTTCAATTACCCTTTTTTTCCTTGGGCTGTTTTTTGCTAAAGAGTTCAAAATCCTTTTTGTCTCATTCCATGTCAGTTGCATTTAAAAAGCTTAGAGCTTTTTCTACAAACATAAGAACTGCCATTATTTGCATTTATTTCAAATTTCCTTTAAATTAATTTTCTGCAACATGAGGAAAAATTCTATAACGTAGTTGAGAAAATAAACATTGCTGCTACTACCATGGTTGTGATCTATGAAAGTCTGTGTTGGGAGTGTGGTCTCAAACATGATGAGACAGTTGTGCAGTGTCTTTAAGTGCGTGCAGGTAGAGGGGACCCCGCTGATAGGGGCAGTGGATGTTAGAGAGCGGATAGTGACGGTGGCACTTAATTCCCAGAAGCACATCTGAAATTCGCAGCCGGTGTACACTGTGGGATTTCCAACAGAGATTTTCCCTCAGTGTGATTTGCCAAGTCCATCCATGTGGATCAATATCACTCTTCGCTTTCCTGGGGAGATAAATCCCATCTCTCCACGCTGAAATGACTTGCTCAGGGTGGACAGAGGTGATAGAGAGTAGCCCTGTGGAAAAGGACTTGGGGGTGCTGGCAGACGAGAAGCAGAACATGAGCAGACAGTGCGCTCTTGCAGCCCAGAAGGCCAGTCGCATCCTGGGCTGCATCAAAAGAAGTGTGGCCAGCAGGGTGAGGGAGGTGATTCTGCTCCTCTACTCTGCTCTGGTGAGACCTCACCTGGAGCACTGCATCCAGCTCTGGAGCCCTCAACACAGGAAGGACATGGACCTGATGGAGCAGGTCCAGAGGAGGGCCACGAAGATGATCAGAGGGCTGGAACACGTCTCCTATGAAGACAGGCTGAGGGAGCTGGGGTTTTTCAGCCTGGAGAAGTGAAGGCTTTGAGGAGACCTGATACTGATCTTCCAGTACCTGAGGAAAAAGCTGGAGAGAGGGTTGTTTAGAAAGGCCTGTAGCAAAAGGACAAGGGGAAATGGTTTTAAATTAGAAAAGGGTAGATTTTGGTTGGATGTTAGGAAAAAGTTCCTTACCATGAGGGTAGCGGAACACTGGAACAGGCTGCCCAGGGAGGTAGTTGAGGCCCCATCCTTGGAGACATTCAAGGTGAGGCTCGACAAGGCTCTGAGCAACCTGCTCTAGTTGAGGATGTCTCTGCTCACTGCAGAGGAGTTGGGCTAGGTGACCTTCAGAGGTCCCTTCCAACCCAAACGAGTCTGTGATTCTGTGGATTGCAGCTGCTGGGGAGAAAGCTGATGGTGCTGTGGTGATCCTATTTTCTGCTCCAAATGCTCCCCTGGAGCCTGGACCAGGCAAGCATCACACCAGACCAGGTGAGCATGCACTATTTTAACCATGAAGGTGCTCATCATGCAGTTGACCGCACAGCGTGAACACTGCCATAAAGAGTGAGGCTTCAAAAGGAGGCAGCATGGGATGATGTCGTTATTTCTCTTTATCCTCTCTGCAAGGTAGCAAACATCTCATGTCTGTCTTCTTGCTTTGCACAATCCCTGCTCCTTCAGCATAGACACTGCTGTGCTGCCTTCAGAGTGACTCTGTGCTGTTGATCAGGAGCAGAGAGAAATTTTCCTGTGCCTCCTTTTCCTCATGGCTTAGCAGGAGAATGAATAAGCCTTCATTTTTGCCCTGGAGGATATAAAAAGTAAAAGAAAAAGAAAAAACCCTAAGATCTTTTAAACTCTATAGTACATGGCAGGGATGATGTGGTTGTGTTTAAAATGAAGAGCAGGATCACCCCCCATGATTACCCTTGCGTGCCTTCTTCAGGATGGCTTCGTTTTGTTTACTCTGTGTTCTCTGCTTGTGCTTATACGTTAGCATTAGATCACAAATGCTGCTGTCACTAAAATGCACTTTTTGTCTTCCCCTCTGAATACCTTAATCTCTAGATTCTTTCAAGTCTGTGCAGCAGCAGACTGGCCTTTTATTTTCTTATTATAAAGAATGAGTGACAGTTGCCATGAGGTGAGGAGCACTAAGGGCACAACTGAGCCTCTGTGCAGACAAACAGATATTTGTTTTATTTTAATTCTTAGCGACCTTTATCTTATACTGATTCAATTGCTCACTCAAGGATGTAGCCGGTTTTGTGCCCTTAATGTATTAAACATTTTTCCAGCCAAAGGAAGCGTCAGATTCGTCTCCTGTTGTCTTCCGAGTCACAATTAACCTTCAGCAGTGAATATGACCGTGAGGAAGTGGAAGAAAGCGGTAGTGGAAAGTGGATTTGTTTGCAGAGTGGAGGAAATGGAGAACTCCAGTGCTATGGTTGTAGATGTCTTGAAATTTAAGAGCTGAGGATCCCCTGAATGTCAATTTTATTTTCTGAAAGCTGTTCCTGGCTTAATTTAATTACTGGAAAATGCACCTAGGCACTTTATTTGTAAGTTAATAATGTTCAAGCCCAACTCATTCTTGGATATGAACATTTTCTAATACACTTTTATATCTGTAGCTACACCTTCTTTAAGGGGCACACAGTATCTATATGCTCTGCAAAGGTGTCCTCCCATGCAAGGATACTGAGGATGGTTTATAAGAAAATGAAAGAGATTAAGGAAGTGGGTTGCCAAGGTAGTGGAATACAAATTAATTCGTTACATCCTTATGTCATCCACATTTGATCTAAAAAACCTCTTATTAAGTAGCATTTGAAGACGGATGAGCTGAATTCATTCAAAACTTGAGCTGAAAATGTTCACTGAAGTCTTTGTTTCAGATTTCCCTGTTTTATTTATTAATAAAACAGATGTATTTACTACAATCATAGAACCCAATCTGTTAGAATTATGTTTCCTTTTGGCCCTTTGAAACAAAATTCTTAAACTGATCATAAATTTTTCGAGATAAAAAAATGAAAATTGCCCAAATATATAATCAGCAAAATTATCTGGACTGTCAAATCCCACCCACCTACCAATCTCAAATAAGACTGAGGAGACTTTATCTTGTACTAGAACATGGCTATCAGGAATATGTCTGGCCTAGATACAGGAAATTGAATAGCAACGAACTTACTGTTTTGTTTGAAAAATGGAATCTGCTTTCACCTTTAAGGATCGATTTTGTATCATGCATCTATCATACACATCTAATTTTGTCACTGGGCGAAAATCCAACATTAAGGCATTTGGTATGTTAAATATTTACCTTTTCCTTTGAACCAGGTAAATGGCTATATTAATATGATCACTGTTATTATTTATGATTCTATTCATGTTTGCCAGGAGTGCTAATCAGTGCTGACCCATCATTAATTCACTGACATTTTTAAAAGAAGAGGAAATGTTACTCCAAAATATATGTGAACTTCAATTGTTCAAACACCTGTCTGATAATGAGATTTGATAGCTGGTGTTGGCAGCTCTTTCCATTGGTGGAATAAGTGAGTTTCACAGTTTGATCAAAATCACTGTTGATTTCCTGTATTAATTTTAGCCACGTTATAATTTGACTACAAGTGGCAAAATCTGAAATGGTCTAGCAAAATTTGCAGAGCCCTATCATGCCAAATTTTTAGGTGATGCTAACCCTCTTTTCTCCGTCACTGAGAAGTGATCCAATGGTTCACGCTGTGCACATGGGTCTGGAAAGCTTACCTGCTCCCAGAGACTCCCTGAATGATTTCAGGGCCTGGGTTGGTGCTCCTTACCTAGGAATTGTGACCTCCGTGGGTTTGAAGCTATTTTGTTAATTAAATCGAGTTTTCAGGCTTCTGAAACTGTTTTGCCTGATGTTTCAGTGAGACATTCCACTTTGCAGCGACTTTTTCACCTTGTCTAGTTAATTGGCTCCCAGAGTGCTAAAAATAGCTAACTACCACCCTGTTGGGGTTGCGTTTGTACACATCTCTGCCTTCCATTTCAGTGTAGGCTCATTCCAAGACCATGTTATCTTTTCAGATTATTTTTTCACATGGGCCGGCAAGCTTTTCTCAGCAGGTAGAGCAGTATTTACAAGCATGCTGTCCTTCCCCCTGCTCTTCAAAATGTATGTCCAAAAGCAAGATGCTGAGGTATCTTCACTGGTTGACATCAGAGTTGAAAAAAACCCCAGCTTTGAGTAAGGCCACCATGTTAAAGGAATTTTTTGTTTCTTAAAGAATCCCCACCATTAGTCCAAGGAAACCTCAAAACCTATCTGACTGGGGATTCCTGGTGCAGAAAGCCGGTTGCAAGCCCAGACAGCTGGGTTGGTTTTAGTTTGTATGTTGTTTTTAGGAACATAATTTTCATGCATTTAGCGCCTGCGCTGCAACCCCTGGTTGTCTGGACTTCAGACTACTCTCTTTTTGTCTGTTGATTGCCCATTTGTTCAGCTTTACTCACATTTATTTTCATAATGTTTATTTCTTGTCTTTTTTTCCCCTCTAAGGTCCAAACTCTGAACTTCCTGGTGTTTCTGAGTATCTAGGTGTTTGTTCCTATAGCCTCTGTAGCCTGTATTCAGAGTACAAATTCTGAACAAACATGATCAACATTCATCTCACGACTCTGAAAGTCATACAGATGCTCTCACATCACCTTGAAAAATAGTTGGTGTTGTTCTTTACTATTTTTAAATGGTACAAATATTTGCAGATGCAAATATCAGATGGATTATGAAAAACACGCATTACAGTGTTCGTAGATCCCTGCAGTAAGCTCTAACCATCCTACATTTTTAAAAGCTTTATCTTTTTCCCTACATTGCTGCTTGCGTGATCATTTTTGAACGAAGAAGGTATTTCCAGCTAGACAATCTCATCACCTAAGTTGGGTGAAAAGTATTTCCTTTAATAAAGGGACATTTGAATTGCCCTGACTTGCTCAGCTTTATCAGTCCTTTTTTTTTTTTGCCTTGTTTTGTGGGAATGAACTCATTTTTCAAGCTACCTGTAGCAATGCAAGACTTTAATCTCTCTTGCGTGGCTTAAAAACATCTATGTGGTTAAAGTGTGGTGAACGAACATTACATGGTTGCAGTAACTATCACTAACCACAGTTCGTCAGTAGTTGAAGGTGTTACTGAAAAACTGTCCAAGCAAGTGGTTCACACACAACACTTTATCTTGCCTAGTAAAGTCTGTGCAGCGCCTCAGAAAGACAATCCTGGTGTAGAGTTGCTGTGAGGTAGTAATACAGGATGGGCAACATGGAGCTTTTTTTTGTTTGTTTTTTAAACAGGATTTGGGCTCATGGTGAAAAAATTTTCCTTAAAAGCAGGACTACTAGGCTGTGCAGCCAGCTAAAGGGATGCAAACAAATCTGGAGTGATTGGAACCTTTTACTGCTTGGCTTTCAAGGGCAAAGCTGAATCATAGCAGGGAAATGACTGTATCGCTAAGCCTTTCTCATGGCTGGCTGAGAGGACAAAGTGAGGAGATAGGAATGGAGACTGCTTTAGTTACTTGCTCAGTGATTTTTCTCCTTTTTAGGTTTTTAAGCCGTTTTTTGTTTTAAGGACTTTCTCCTTTCTCCCTTCTGCTCTGCTCTTTAGGGTTTTTTTAGTCTGTTCAGAAGCATATGAAGTCCCACAGCCATGACACCACGTGAGGAAAGTTTAGCAGGTGAATGTAGCCCATGAAGGGCCTGAGAATTCACTCTCAATGCAATTTCTAGGTGATAACCATTTCCAATTTCAGGTTTTGGGTCCTTGGTTTATTAGCAATGCAGCAGTTCCTGCAGAAAGCTGACTGATGAAATGACAAAACACTTCTGTTCAAAACCTAATTTTCTATCAAGCTGGTTCTGATGGAAGAGATTCTCAGTGATTCCCAAAACAGCATATAGATAATTAAGAAAAAGCCCTTGTGGTTCTCAAGTCTCCGGCATTTGTGAATGGTCTATGAATGTGCCTGTTACTCTAGTCCAATAATTGTTCTGCTCATTACTTGATTTCACGTAACACTGCAGCAAAACTAGATGGCTCAGATGTTTATTCAGTGTGTGTTTAAAGCGGCAAGAAAAATGCCACAGACTGGTGATGAACAAATACCACCAAGTTATTAAACTTGCATATCTTGCTTGCTTTTCCTTGTGTTCTATTGAGATTGTATTTTCTGTCTCTTGAAAATTTCCTTGACAGCTCTTTGATATATGTGACTGATTTCTTCAGTATGAGGATGTTTCATTTATTAGCTGATAGGTGGAGATTGGGATCTCGCTTCCATTCTTATTTTCGAGTCTGCTTTTTCATTTTTGATCAATATCTCATGCACAAGCTTTCTCTGGCAACGGAGAAAAAACAGCCCCAAGCTGTGTGATTCCACATCCCATATGGTGGGGCTGGGGAGAGGACAGAGCAGTAGGTCTGCTCTTTATGTGCCAAGCCACTTTGGGCTTGTCTCTGCTCAGCTTGTTCAGTGTGCACAGCCATGTCAGGCCTGCAGGGCGACTGGAAAAATGCCTCATTCTACCTTCAGACCTTCACCAGAGTATCAGCAGATTTCTTTACCTTTGTACCTGCTATTTGCCTGTTCTTTTTAAGATTTGTGTGTGTATGTATGTGTTGGGTTTTTTCCTACTCCTGTTTCTAAAAGAAGTGGTGGCCTTTCTGTGCTTGTCTGACATGCAGTGTATTTTCAAGAGCGTGGTTTTAAAATCGTCTTATTGCAAGTACATTCAGGAAACCACCTCTGCAAGTGTTCCTCTATTGTTCTTAGTGAAAGATCGATCCTGACTGGAGGTAAAGAGCTTTGGTCTTTGATGCCACAAGGAAGGCTAAGGCCCACTTGGATTAAATCTGGCAAGGGAAGTCAAGGACAACAAGAAGGGCTTCTTCAAGCACATAATCGCAAAAGGAAGACTAGGAAAAATGTAGGCATGCTGCTGAATGAGGTGGATGCCCTGGTCACAGGATACAGAGAAGGTGGAGTTACTGAATGGTGCCTTTGCTTCAGTCTTTACTGCTAAGGCCAGCTCTCAAGAATCCCAGTCCCTGGAGGTAAGAGAGAAAGTCTGGAGAAAGAAAGACTCTCACTTGGTCAAGGAGAATTGGATTAGAGATGATTTAGGCAAATTGGACACCCACAAATCCGTGGACCTCAGTAGAATGCACCCACAAGTGCTGAGGGAGCTGGAAATGTTATTGCTAAGCCACTCCATCATTTTTGAAAGCTTATAGAGAACAGCCGAGGTGCCTGAGGACTGGAGGAAAGCCTATGTCACTGCAGTCTTCAAAAAGAGAGGACCGAGGAAACTACAGGCCGATCAGCCTCACCTTCATCCCTGGAAAGGTGATAGAGCAGCTCATTCTGGAGGTCATCTCTAGTATTGGGAGTGGTCAGCATGGATTTACCAAGGGGAAATCATGCTTGACCAATCTGAAAGCCACCTATGATGGCATGNACCAAGGGGAAATCATGCTTGACCAATCTGAAAGCCACCTATGATGGCATGACTGGATGG
>WEIS01024611.1:39832-51542 GCA_013389965.1 Todus mexicanus | reverse complement strand
GAATGTACTCAGCAGTGCCAGGAATTTGGAGCAGACTCCCTGAGTGGGCATGATGCTGTTCTGAGACACCAGCTAGTGAAGATGGGAGAGGGAGGGAGGAAACTGCTGGAAGGAAGGATGTACCCAAATGGTTCGTATTCCGCACTAATACTTCTGTAAAGGTCTTGCTAGATTTTTATGAGAAATGCTAGAGGTCTGGGAACCCTTATCAAAAGATGAGTGGCAATACAGTCTTTTATGAAGGGACGATTCAAAGTGTAATTTTTTGGCAAAACAACTATACTTCTAGTTTTAAAATTTTTAAGCAGCATTTAAATCAGAGACTCAGAATTTTCATCAGGTACGGATTTTTGTTGTTCTACTAAATGTCTTGTTAGTTCTTTGCAAGTGTTTTAGGATCACCGGCAAGCAACATATCAGCTGTATAACACCACTGACTTGCTGTCTGTCCTAGGAGCTGAACTGCTCACAGATCACTATTAGTACAGTGTCGTATAATGAGCTGAGTGTCTAGAATGACAAAACTATATTGTTTCTTTGAAAAGCAGGTCAGGTAGCCCATGGCACTAAGCACAGAGTCACTGATGTGGTCAGCATGCTCCCAGAGTCACCTGAAGATTCATTTACACATGCTCACAAAGACACAAAGGGTATGCCCTGCATATGCAGGAACAAAATAGGAAGGGTATGTTTTTGCTTTTTAAATGTCTTGATAATTTTCTATGGGTCCTGAAAAAGGAGGTGCTTAAGTATGAATTTGCAAAGAGATTTCTCTCTTGTGTAACAAGGCAACAAGGTCAGCTGTAAGTCAGTATAGACTTTATTCTAGGCTGTTGTTATTCTGTGCTATTCGTTCACACCTCCATTCCCACATAAAGCTGATTTTCATATGCAGCAGATGCAAGCATTCCCAGAATATACTCCTAATGCAAAATAAGCTGGTCTTCTCTTTGGAGACTAAAAGCCTTAGCAGGGGTAGCTCTGGGTTTGCTGTTACTGTGGTTGACTGAACTCTACATCTGCTTATTACCAGAGGATAGTTTTTTTGTATCCTTGTGGGCAATGCTGTTAGGTACAGGAAGAAGCTTTGCTGCTATTGCTTTCTAACTATCTGTATAAATGAGTATGTAACCTTACTCACCTCGTGTAAGGGCAGAGCTGGTTGACAGGCTTTCAAGAGTAGAGGGGCTTTATGTTCAGGTGGGAAAATGCCAATTGGTTGAAGTCACAACAGCTTGTCTGAGTGAAATTTCATCAGAGAGGTTTTTAAGGTCCAGTGTAAAGCTAAATGTGGTTGATAAAAGTAGTTCATAATCACCAGTCTGGAAGTGGAGATTCTTCTGACATGAGGATGGCACAGGTCTTTCTGTCATGAGTTAGGCAGAGTAGGTGTTTACTCGACCAGGACTGAAATCTAGTGAAGCGTGAGGAGATGAGAGTGGGGAGAAACTCCTCCTTTCCAGACAGCCCTCTTAGCAGTGCTTTAGAAGATAAATGAATGTCAGTTCTGTGCTCTTTTTGAGCCAGGCTCATACTGTTGTTTCAGCCCTCTGTCTGGAATGTATACAATGTCATTTAGAAAACAGAACTGCTAAATTCTTGTCTTGTTTGGGAGAGGACGTTGCTCCCACAAAGGTGGTTGTGTTTTTTTCAGGTGCCTACATAGGTACGAGCACTAGGAAAATGGATTAACTGTTTTGCTGAAGCCTCGGATGCAGCTTTTATCCTCCTCATGCCTTTCCTATTCCCTCCTTTATACTGCCAAGTGTATTGGTCAACATCTGAAGGCAACACGTAGCAACTTAGTGGTTTAGGAAGGAAATGTAGAAGCATAATCATAGAAATAGGGGTGTTTTTTAGTTACTCCAGATGTTAATATGTGCTCAATCACCCTGCCACACATGTACCCTTCCCACGTTGATGATACTGCTGCTCACATCTCTGCTCCCCATGCTCTCCATGCAGTCAGCTGTGCTGTCTCTGGACTGCTAGAGCTTAATCCCTCCTGAGAATCTCTGCACACATATTGTCTCTGCAATGATGAGACTTGATCCTTACAGTGATACCTACACTGTTGCTTTTTTAAAATTTATTTCATTTTATTTCCCCTTCCTCCCTCTGCTGCACTCTGCCTTCTCTCACCTCCTGTTTTTCTGAGTGCATTTGTCCATCCCTTCCTTTTGCAGCTGGGGACACCATGGGGAGTTAGCTATCAGCTTTACTGGGCTTTTGCATCAGGTGTGAACAACTCTCTGGGCTTTGAAGGCTTTACCAGCTGCTGTTCTGACTGAGATGAATATGGTGTATCTGTGCAACACACAGCAAGTAACATAACACATCCATATTTTCTGTGCATTGGGCAGTATTTCTCACTTCATACATCATTCTCAGCTTGCTGCAGCATTTTTGCAAAGTCAATCCATGTCCATTAACACGTAGGAAAAGCAGTGGAGAAAAATACACATGTGGCACAGGATTTTTTTATTATTTTTTTTTTTGATTTTGGGAAGGTTTTCTCAGCATAGTAAACAGAAGTTTTATCCCACTGTAGTGTCATGAACTGCATCTAATCCTCCAGAGCCTAAGCTTCCTTTATGCTAAGTAACAACAAAAAAAACCCCCACACAACTCTTTGGCTATTTGATACGTTCCGTGCAGGAGCTGACTTGCTTGTCCATCATGCTGTGTTGATCACTGGCTTGACTTCCTAACTTACATAGTTAATTTTTCTGTAGATCACTTCAGCATAGTCAGGTCATTTTCTCTGACCCGCCTTTCGTTATTTTTCTGATCATGCTTTTTTGTATTTTCTACTCTAAGCTTCCAGCATGGGCTTTTTTCCTCTCAGCAAACTTCCAACAAATCTGACCACTCAAATTGTGATTTTTTCACTGTAAGATGACATCTTGGAGTCTTTTGTACCCGATTAGTCTCTTGATTTGGAGAGTAGATTCATGGAAGGTACTGGGCTGGCAGACGACACCAGAGTTTTGTCCAGCTGGATGAGCTGGTGGAAGCATAGCCTGAAGTCCTGCTCTCCTCTGGCACGGTCAACACCCAGCCATCAAATTATCCTTATATCTTTGTTTCTGGGAGCAACTCATTTGCCTCCTTTAGTGTAAAGCTTTCAAATTGTAAGAGCTGAGTTCTGCTTGAGTATCTTATGCTGCCCATAAAAGCCATGGGAGTGTGCGCGCTTCACAACAGAGGATGGGGAAGCTGGTGCTTATATGTGATCTCTGGGTGCCTTCACATCAGTTTCCTTCATTAGCAAACTAGGACTTGCACAAATGTGGGGATCTGCACTTGCGGGCTATGAGTTTTTACTGTTTTGAATGTGATATTCCCAGTCCCTACAGTGAAAGTTCACTCTGCTGCCATCAAAGCACAAACCCACATCACATAGTTATGTGAATATTTGTTTTTCAGTACAGAAAACTCCAGAGATCCTACATGTTAAAAGCAAAGTTCTGGCTTCACTTCTTCAGATCAGATTTTATCTTGGGCTTCAGAAGGCACCTCATACAGTGGACAGAATGGAGAAAGAATTGGAAGAGACTGGTGGATATATTTCTAGTCTTATTTCCAGTCAGGGACTCCATAGATTCTTCTCTGCGAGGAAGTTGCTGCAGCATTGGCATGAGTTAGGGAACGTTGTTTGAGTGTGCTGCAACTGTGAAATTGTTTATGCAGTTTCAAACTCCTGTGGCATCATGTTTTAGCTCAGTAGTTGCAAAGTGTGTTGTGACATGCCACAGTCTACAGTGTTGCTGGGAAGCTGTGTCCCACCACTTGTCTCACCCTTGCCTTTGAGGATACCACATCACTTGTGAACTTCATTTATAACATGTTATCTGTGAGATGCCCCCAGAATAATTCAGCCAAATTAACCACTGCACACCTCCCAAGTGCTCCAGTTTGTTCTTGCTGCCTATGCTCACTCCCGTGCAGGTGGTCTCAAGCATGCAAGCTCTTAGCATTGCCAGTGTCTCTTCTTTCCAGAGACCTTTGACTGGAGTCATACTTGCCTAGAGAAGTGATGTTGCAGAGGGACCCCAATCATATTTCTGTCTGATTTGTTATTGTTTGGCTCAGTTGAGTGAAAGCAATTTGGGGAAGAATAGCTGGGAGTTAGAGCAGGTAAGTGGAATTGCTGGAGCACGGAGAAGCTGTTTGATGCCTGTGACTCTTGCACGCTCTAGTGAATTGGAGCACAACTCGTATAGGAACTACAGGCTGGCATTGAAGCATCACCCTCCAGCCTTCTTGGGCTTTGGGAAAAGAAGGGCTCCTATCACACTGGAGCAGACAGAGCATGGCATGCTGCACGCTGGAAGCAGACACATCTCTGTGCTAATGTCACAACTGACAGGCGGCAGCGACATTTTGCAGAGATGGGTGGTACAGAGCCAGGGACTCCTTGGAGAAAGCCCAGGGAGACAGTCTGTCTTATAGATTTGCTCTCACAGCTCCCTAGTTGAGGAGCAGTCTGTGCACCCTACTTAGGCCTGTTTTATATTTCATTCTCTGCAAGCAGCTGGGCGGGCTGGCTGGCACCAGGGAGGGAAGGTTGCTTGTCCTGCAGCAGCCATGAAAATTGCTCCCAAGAAAGAGCAAGTTGGCAGCAGCTCCCTGGAATTTGTGATTTTGGCAAGTTGCTAATAGTAGGGAGTGGGGCAGGGGTGTGAATGAATTATTCTGTCTCTACATATTTATTCCCTCTGGGGGATCCAGGCATAATCTTCCTTCTCCTGGGCTTGCCTTAGTGATTTTGTAAATCTGCAGCATGTGGGCGAAGTCCTAAATATCACCCCAAAATATCTGCCTGTTCTGGAGGTTTATTCATGCTGGGCCCTTATGAAGCATCTCTGTTGCTTCCCTGATGTGCAGAGTTGTGTGGCACAGACATGGGACTACCTGTGTCTAGTTCTGGTAAGACGGATAGGAAATGATATGAAGAAAGAGTAGTAAAAGGCTTTAGAATGCCACTTTTTAGAATAAGTGGAAGAACAACACTGAGCGGGACAAATACAGTTTCTCTAGCCAAAAGAAAAATTTGTAAAGCAAAACAAGAAAAATGCACCTATTATTTGCTATTTGTAATGAGGTTTACAGCTAGAAAAAAGTAATTTCACCACTGCCAGTTCGAACAATAAAAGGCCATGAATGAAGTTTCCCTTGCTCGCAATCCTTAAAAGCACTCGTTATTTTACCCAGTAGTATTTGAGGCTAAGCTCTGTTTGCAAGTGTCTTCCTATAATTAGAAATTTGCTTTTGTTTTTTTAAACTCAGTCACATGGTTCCTGGGTTTGGGGTGTGGCAAAGATTGCCAAGCCCTTGGGAAGCTGAGATAAAATAGTGGGAGCTGGCAGTGTCGTATCTTGTCCTTTCCCCTGTCCCTCGCAGATATTTGTGAACTAATATTGATTTTCAGACATGGATTTTTTTTCAGCATTCAAGTGCTGCTTGGATTAAAAGAAGCAGCGAGGGGAAGTCATAATCTCCAGAGGCAGAGCAATGCCAATTGAGAGGGGAGCAAGGGGAGGCTTGCTGATAAAAAATAGCATCATTTTGTCTGTGGCTGCATATCTGCATTTCTTAATAAAGACAAGAAAGCAGTTGCATTCCCCGTGTAAGTCCTGGTGCTAGCAGAGCTGCACCCATGAGAAGGTCAGAGCAGGGACCTTGCAGCCCCAGCGCTGCAATCTAGGCATGAGAAAAATGCCTGGCTGCTGGGCAGCTGGAGCACGTCCTCACCACACCAGCCAGTTCTGCAGCACTGCCGCAGCGCTCAGCAGGCAGGAGAACGGTGAAGGCAGCGCTTACTTCTTAGTAAACAACCTAAACTTTTATCAAAGAATTTATTTTATGTAAAGGAAGGATTTGAGTTTGCAAAGCTAATCTGCCTTGTCTAAACCCTCATTTTTATCTTTGAAGCCCAAGTAAGTGTCCAATTTATAATATTTAGTAGATAGGATTTGGGATTCTTATCGATTTAGCAATCTTAGTTTTGGACTTTCTGGTCATGTTTCTAGGGGGAAAAAAAACAGCTCAAGAAACTGACATTTTTGATGGTATTTTTGCTTTTCTTTTTCTCAAATGCCTGAAGCATTTCTACTTTGGAAGTGTATATTACAATTATTAGAAGGTTATAACCGTATTCTAAAATTTTCCTCGTTGTAAATGACTGTAGAAGCACTGAGTGAGGGAATTGTCTTATTTGTCTGGCTTCAGTATTGTCAGTTAAAGTATTCCAGTAGAGCCAGGAGATACCATATTTATTGTGGGGGTAAAAAACAGTAGCAAAAGAGGAAGGAATTTCTTCAGAGTTGTGGGTTTCACTTTGAGATATACCAGCAAGTGTTTACTTGTAGCTATTTATGATGTTTGAGATTCTGAATCTGAATTCTGATTCTCAATTCTGAATCCTCACTTTCCAAGGTGCTTTCCAAGCACTTGAAGTGTGGAGGGCTCAGACTTTTAGCAGAGCAAGGTCAAGGTCATATCTTCATGATTCAAATGTTGCCATTTTCATGAGTATTTTGGTATAGCAAAATGCAATATTGCAGTACATAAGGACAGGGATGAAGCTAATCTGGGTAGCCCATTTTGCACAATCCAGTTAGCACAAGTGAACCATCTCTTCTGCAGGTGAGCTGCTGTTCTCAAGAACAATTGCAAAGAAGCCAGTATCACTGCTTGGGTGGGTGAGCAGTTAAAGGACTGTCACTCATTAAAAAATATACAAATATTTTTTAAGGGTAAACATTAAAATTAGTGCAGAAGTGTTTATGTACCTGTTATTTCAGGTGTTGCGTAATGTTATGCGGTGTTACTTGCTTCTGGCAGCATTCACAACTGTGGCCCTTGCTCTGCCAGGACCTGCCAACGTAGGTATGTGTGTTCCGAGCTGCTGCATGCAGCAGACATGAGTAAAATCCAAACAGCCAAGTGGTGCAGCCATGGAGTGGAGGCCTGGAGAAAAATTGCACATTACATTTAGAGACTATATAGCCTGTACCTCTACTAGGACCTGAATTGACCCTCAAAGCACCAGAGTATTCACCCATGTTGTGTTTATGTTGTGTAATGAATTTGTCTCTTGCCCCAGCAGACGCAGACTGCTAGCAGGTATTTTGTTGTGGTTTTTTTTTTTCCTGAACAGGTTTACTGTAAGGAGCACCCAGGGGAGGACTGTGTTCTTTCACTTTTGTCGTGGATTTTTTCATAGTCTGCCTTCCCTCCCCAAATGTATCAAGTATCACTCAGACAATTACAGATTAGAGGCAAAGGACAGGAGTTGTTTCAAGAGTGGGATACCACCTGTAGTGTGTTGTGACACTTTGTCTTTTGGAATCTATTGGTGTCCTGATGGCTTTTTGGGCGAGTTAACACCTGCATTTGTGATGGTGGGGAGCTGTGAGCTTGGACACCCCATGGGTGCCTTGTGCAGGGGGAGGAATAGATTCTCCCTGCCAGTGGGTGCAACACACACTGATAGGGCCCTCTCATTGTGGCTGAGTGTGGTGTAAAATACCTGTCAGCATTAAGATTTATGCTCTTACTCCGTGTGTTTACAGAAAAATGCCTGTGGCTACGCTTGAGCTTACCACACACTGGTGTGTGGCTGAGGTGCCCTATCAGTATGCCGGTGCGCACTGCTGCCTGCTGGACCACCTGGCTCAATTCTTCTCTCATACTGACTTTACCTCAATGAATTTTTCTGGCTTCTGTGAAATGATTCACTCCAGCCTGCCCTGGTGTAAGTGAGGAGACTCGGACTGTCAGTCTGGAGACTGTACTGCATGTAGTTCATCCATCCTGCTGGGTGAATCTGCAGGGGAAAATGCCCATAAATATTCTTAGAAGACAGCCTCGGGCATAGATTTGGGTTGAAACAGTTGTATAATCAGATCTAGTTTGTAACCTCTTTAGATCCAGACAATGCAGTCCATAATATGCAGTTGAAGCTGATGTTCAATACTGTGGTACTGATTATATCCCTGCAGCGTTTGGTGCGCTACTACAAAACAACAACAAAACAACAAACAAAAGACCCCAAACCAGAGTAGCTGTGATTTGAGGTGGTTAATGTGTAAGTAGGTTAGACTGTGGTTACTATCCCAGGCACGAATGAAATACCCCTCCAGCCTAACTGAAACTCTGAACATCTTTTTCTTTCTTCTTCCTCTCCGCTCTGAAGCAGTGTGGTGGCTGAATCTGGATTGATATTTTGCAAATGTCCTATGTTTCCCCAATAAGCCAGACTGAAAGCTGTAGATATGAATGTATTTGCTTTACAGAAGGTAGGGAAGGTAGATTTAGAAGTTGATTTTTGTAGCTAAGTTTCCCCCTCTGCATTTATGTACTGTGTAGCTAAGGATGCTCATACTGTACGTGTGTGCATGAGCACTTATGAAGGGTGCTAACCCATGCTGATACTATTTGCATGGTAATGAAAGTGCTTTCTTAGAGTCATTAGCATTACAGTGCAGGGACCTGTGGACATGTATGCAATACTTGAGGGAAATGAGTATTTCCAGACAATAAAGTCTGAAATGGTCATATGCGGCTGTAATAGCTAGAGCATTTATTTGCTGTGGAAGGCGAATATATCAGCTCTCTCTGGCTTAGTGTGGAAAAGATGTCCCACTTAGAAACATCTCTACTTGAGAAGAGAGCAATTTGTTATTTTGAAGGAGTGAAGTTACACATGTACAAATCTCCCAGGAAGTTTATTCCAGAGTCTGCAGCAGATGGCAGGTGAGGGTGAAATATTGTTATATACCTTTGAGCTGCCTTTCCTTAAAAACAGAGTAGAGTGCTGTGGTTACAGTGCTTTCCCTGGAAAAGAGATATGCTTCTCTTGTTACCCCAGTCAAATCCAGCAAAGTGGTACAAGGAAAGTCTTCCAAGTTGAGGTATCCAGCTGAGTAACATGTTTATTGTCAAAAATCATGTTTCTTGCATCTAGAGAACTATCTCTCTTAAAATTATCAGCATGCTATTAACTGAGTTATGCTGTGCTGTCAGAGCTTACCTTGTGATGTCATCTTTTCAATACCATCTCCAAATAATATGTTTGGCAACAAACCAAGCTGATTAAAAATAGCAGCTGGGGCAAATCTCTCCAGTTTTCAGCAAACCAATGGCCAAAGCTGTTTACATTGCTGCAGATGAAATTTTGTAGTGCCTCCTGCAGCCGTATTCACTCAATCTGTTCTGTGCTACCTCTGTCTGCTTAAAGCTGGTCTTAATAAGCTGTCAAAAAGATATGTGCAGTGGTGGGTAATGTTAGCACATCAGCTGAAGGAAAATGTGGGTGAGGGCCCTGAAATGTGTAAAGTGTTGAGGTTGTTTCTTCTCATCAGCTTTTGCTTTTTATGTGAACAAGCCAAATATGTAGCTATACAGATAATCAGCAAGTATAACAATAAGATGCTTTCCTAGTTTCAAATGTGTGTTCTGTTAATAAAGTATTGGCTGCTTTTGGATTGGAGTATTGTGAAAAGCAGAGGGAAGTGAAGCCCACAACATGAAGCATTAATTATAGAACATAGTGTGAACATGCTGTAGTACACTCAGGTGAGTCTGTGTTACACATTTATTTGTATCTTGTTAAAACAAACTCATCAGTTACTTTCTGGTACCCTGAATATTGAAAGCTGATTAGCACGACAATGTATTTTTGTTAAAGCCAGACACAGGGGACAAAAAACATAGTCTGTGATAGGCAGTTAATTCTTCTCTTTCTAGTCTGGCTGGTCCAACTTGATTAATAACAGATTTCCTCACACATTGCTCTGCTGTTGGCTGTCTTTGGCATAGCTTTTTCTTCCATTTTCCATCACCACATGAGTACTGTGTGAAGGAGGATCTGGTTCTTCAGTGATAGAGGGGATTATTTTCAACAGTTTTAGCAGCTGTTGCAGGGGAAATGCAGGGTACAAAGGGAACCCGCAAAGAAGTGTCTTAACTTTTCTTTTGCTTATAAATAAACTTGCAAAGTTTGTATATTCACATTACTTTTTGGGAGCTTTATTTGCTAACTGAAGAAAAATACTATTTTTTTTTTACAGAGGGCTAAATCCAAGCTTTGTTTTCTGGAAGGGATAGCGATTCCAGTTTGGAGATAAAGCGCAGGGTTTAGTTGCCATTTCCTACAACTTGTGAAGATATTGAAAGAATGTTACCCGTTCTTGTGCTATTCCAGGGCAAGGATGAGACTAACTAGTGGCTAGTGCTGGCTGCACTCTCTTACCCAGGAGAAGCCTCTTTCCTCTTCACCCTACTGAAAAACTTTCAGGGCATAGAAGACCCAGACTCTGTAATGAAAAGAAGTTTGCAGTAGAGCAGTAGGTCAGTGGAACAGAAGAATAAATGGAGAGAACATGTGGAGCAAGTCAAAGCTGAGACCGTAGGTGTTAAACGCTGAAGACAGTGATGTGATGTAGCGAGGACAGTGTTAACAAGTTTTACCATAATTCACTTATACCTTGGAAACAGTTTAAGCAATTCTAGAGCAAACTTGGTATAATTGCTAGTTAATAGCCAGAGCCAGTGCTCCTAAAGTGCAAATTGTTTCTGTATTGATCTAAGCTTACATGGTCAGCATTCTGTAGAGACTGAACTTTAAGTGCTTAATTCAGCTGTATGCAACCAATAATTTTGCATTTTATCCCCCCAGATAAAAGTGCCATTGCGTATTCTACTTTTTTCTGGAATAATAAAATCAATTAAACTATTTTTTCCCCAAACATAGTTGACCTTTGTAATCAACACATTCGAAATGCCAACATATGGAAAGAAAATTATGACAGGATATTATGCTTATTAAGAGAAAGGCAAGACTTGATAGCAGTTAATGCTGCATGTACAGACGAGGCCTCTTCACTTCCAGTGATGGGAGCTCTTCAGCCAGGTTTGGGCACCATCAGCCTTGCTGTAGTAAGCTTATTGTTTAGGCTCTAAACCTATTCCTGCGTAGTTTGATGTTTAGTACCTGGGTTGCTACCTCTTCATGAACCTCGAGCAAAACAGACGTGGCAGCCTGTAATATTGTCGGCAGAGAGGAGTGTGAACTGAATCAACACATGCATGAATTGGAGACATCTTATTTGGAGGATCAACTGTCCATCTCCAGAATGGAGGAATCACACAGTTAGGGAGACTCTGACAAAGCCTATTAGACCTGTCTGTACAGTGAGGCTCAAAATGGGGGATGGCATGAGGACTAGGAGAAACTGTTTCCCCTGCGTCCTCTCCAAATTCCTCATGTGCCAGCAGAATGGCATTACCCATCCTGATGAGAGTGTGATATGAAGCAGTACTGGGCTATTAATACTGTTAAGTACTTTGCAAATAGGAATGATCAGCTGCACAGGTTTTGCATCAAGTGTTTTCTTCTTGAACAGAAAGCAGGTCCTATTTCTAATACAGTTGGAGGAAAATCTGAAAAATATTAAAATATGAAAGTATAAAACTAATAGCTTGTGAAGGAACAGATCGCTCCTTGACAGTGGTACCCACAGCGGCCCCGGGCTAAGAAGGTGCAGTTAGTCCACTGGGTGGTTTAATCCTTAACAAGCATTATTCTTGGTGTCTGCCCAACCCAGGAGGTGCAAAGTTCAAAGCTGAGTCACATTTAAATGGGTCTCCAGCTGACCAAGACTTCAAGCTGGTCAGCTCTCCTGTGCCGGAACATATTGCT
>WEIS01024611.1:0-35653 GCA_013389965.1 Todus mexicanus | reverse complement strand
AGGCTGAGGGAGCTGCGGCTGTTCAGCCTGGAGAAGAGGAGGCTCAGGGAGGACCTCCTCACTCTCTACAACTCCCTGAAGGGAAGGTGTAGACAGGAGAGAGATGGGCTCTTCTCCCAAGCAATTTGTGCCAGGACGAGAGGGCCCGGCCTGAAGCTGCACCAGGGGAGGTTTAGGTTGGATATTCATATTCGGAAGATCTTCCTCACAGAAAGGAGGATAAAACACTGGAATGGGCTTCCCAGGGAGGTGGTGGAGTCACCGTCCCTGGAGGTGTTTAAGGCCAGAGTGGATGCCACACTTAGTGACAGGGTTTAGCTGATGTGGTGGTGGTAGGTCATAGGCTGGGCTCGATGATTTCAGAAGTCTTTTCCAGGCTTTATTCTGTGATTCTGTGATTCTAAGCAACTACCTGTTTGAATGCACTTGAATACATTGCTCCCCTCTGTTCCTTAAGGCATGCTCCAGGGATTCCTGAGCATTCTGCCGTAACAGCTCTAGACATACTGTTATGTTTCTAGGGATGGTAACTCTGATAAGAATAGATTGTGTATTACAGACCTAATTATGCAGTTTATTCAATATGAATCTGCCCATTGATTTTTAGGAATTGTATCAGACTCAAAATGTATGATCTTGTATTATAGAGCATGGAAATGCTACATTCCTAGCAGAGTGCCAAGGGAAGTTGTGTTTTGCTTGGATTATTTTTTTTTCTTTCAGATTTTGTACAGGGAAAAGGAAAAAGTTTGCTGGTGCAGCGTATTTCCTTACTGCATTGTGCACCATTTTCAGGCTAATAGTATAGGTGTGGTGCAACTCCTGTTTGGAGCAAAATGTCATCAAAAGATGGATGAAAGAAATTCAAGAAATATATTGTGACTTGTTTTGTATCCTCACAAATCTTCGTTGTCTGGTTTGTTGCAGACGTTGTTGTTCGTAGGAAGTTTTTGCAATATGGTTCTATTCACTAGGATTTCCAGATGAAGTACTTGCAGTGATTGATTATGATCTTGCAAGACATATTTCAATTGCAGACAAATTTTGAAAAACATTCTCTGTTCCTGGGGATGATATTTTGCAAAATGTACTTGTTCACAGCTTTCTCTTTCCTCCCACTGCATGGAGCTTCTAACAACCTAGAATTAAGGTGGGAGAGATGAGTAACACGGAACTGAAAATATCATTATGGATCTTGCATATGCAACAACAGCTTTGGAAATGCTAGCTGATAAGTTTTCACTGTATTTGCATGTAAAAAGACTCATCTTTGCCTTCCCGTTTCTCAGCATGTAATTAAATACATTTCTCTCTGTAAGAATCAGATTCTACCTCTGTAAAAGCAATGAGAACAACTTTGGGGTTTATGATGTATGACCATTTAAACAGCTCTAATCCTTTTAAAGGTTCATTTATCTCTATAACCTGGTAACAGTGCTAATACCATTTACAGCAATTATTCCACATTAATAGGAGGATTGGCAGAGTCTAGCAGCTGACCTGGGGACTTAGTATGTGCTCTGCTCTCACCTTCATCCTGACTTACTGTATGACCTTCAGCAAGTCTCTGGCCTTTTCTGTGACTATCAGTAATCTCCCCATTACTAAAGGTAATGATACTGAAATATCTTTGTAATAGGATAGGAAATCCTTGGATGGAGTAGACTTGCTGTACATACATTGCCATGTATGCTAAATTCTCTTCTGCTTTTATTATAGTGCCGCTCCCAAGAGAATTTTAAGTGAACAGGGTGACATTTCCTATAACACGCAGTTCTACTCTAATTCTGCTCTTGTAAAATTTTATGGGCACTTTGACTTCACTGTCCTGTGAATCATTCATCACGTTAATCTCTATATGAGAGCCATTCCAGAAGATGGTAGAACACTTTTTTCTAAAATATCCTTCTCTCCTTATAGTGCATAAATACCTTTTAATCTGAACTGGAAGAAAACAGTGAGACTTAAGGGAATGATTTTGGGTTTTCAAGTCATCCCCATTTAAGGTGCTGAGTGCCTGAAAAATCTTTTTTTTTTTTTTTTTCCAAGTGATGACATAATATTTGGCTGGAAAGAAAGCTGTTGACAAGACTATATTTTAAATGATTCTGTCAATTTAGGGTGTTTTTCAAAATCCAGTGGTTCAAACTAAAGCCCGGTTTTAATCATAAAAAGAGAGCAGTGTAATCTTCTAGTTTTTCTTTGGTTGGTTTGTTGGTTTTTTTTCTTTATGGAATCATTCACAATGAGATCCAGTTTAGATTTGAATTCTGCTCATAACTATTAGCAGTGTTTTAAATCATTTGCAATGGCATTGGAGTGCTCTAAGTATGTAAAAAATGCAATGTTCACACAGTGAAGTTATGTCTTCGGTTCAACTGATGCAACCAGATAAGGCAGGTAAACTTTCAGGCAACATTAGTAATTTTAAAATTATAATATTTGTAGTAAATGTTAATGCTAATAATAATGCTACATGTTCCTTAGTGGTACAATGTTAAAACCAGAAAAGCTTTATTCTAAATATAAAATACTTGCTAAGCTAAAAATTATATCATATTTGAATCACTGCAAAAGGCCTTAGCATGAGTAATCTAACCATTACTACTTGTCATAAAATACAGCTATTATACCAATAATTGTGGTTACAGGCTTAATTATAATTGCTTTCACATGAACTTCAACCGTGTTTATGCCAATATATTAGTCTCTTAATTTAAACCACTGCTTAAGAGAAGTCCTACAAGGAAAAGCATAAAGATGTGTAGAATAACATTTAACAGACTCAGGTGAACTGCTGGATACTACTACTACAGCAGCTGGTTAAAAACGCAGCTTACAGCTAAGTCTGGCTCACGCTCTGTGATCAAAGTCTCACATTAACATCACAGTGCAGTGTTCTGATATGATGTCCTCTGACGGGGTACAAAATGTTGCTGTGTTTGTGGCTAGCTGCCAATACCGTACCTTGCTGCTGAGGCTGCCGTGCCGGAGGAAGGTCTTGTCTGGCTACTGGGCAACCAACCACATCGATCCTTTCTTCTGCTCCTGGTGGAAAGCTTGTGAAGAGAAGCGTGAGGGACTCTTAGGTGCAAGAGAGTCATGCTGGATGTTGGGGTTAGACCTTCTGTGTTTCGGTAGATGTGAGTATAGAGAAGGAGGAGGACGTACAAATCCTGATGCACTAAATTGAGCTGAGCACAAATCTTACTGGCAACTCTTCCACAACAATTGACTGACAGGTTACTTTAGAACACGTTGAACAGGACAGATTGGGTTTATCAGATTTGTTCTTTTCAGCATGAGGAAAAAAAGGAAAGAAAGGAAAAGTGTGTACAGTCTAGTTATGTGGGTTATTTTTAGCTGGTTGCATGCTGTTCTGCCTGTTGTTGTGGGATGTTCAGAACAGGAGCTCCACTTTTCCTTTCCATCATCTCCTAGAGACTGTTTCCACAAGTGAAGATTTTTTTCCCTTTGTACATTATTAATATTTTAAAAAATCTTGTCAGGAATGGACAGAGTTTGGGGGAGAGGTAAGTGTGTGAACCTGTTCATAGTAAAGAAAGCTGGCCCTAGGCTTTAGGAAATAGGATTGCTCCTAGCAGTGAAACTAGGTGGCAAGGTGATGTATCTGTTACTCAGTGCATTTACTATAGGAGGGAAATTCCTAATCCTTCATTTTATTTATTTTTTCCTTGGATCTGTTCACTCTGTAGGAACAAGCTTGGAAAAGAAATCAGTGTTGGACTTTGATGGTCCATAACTGTATCTGCATTTCTAAGAGCTGAGCTCCAAATTAGCACTGAATGAGGGACACAAGGGTTTCCAAAGGCATCCAGTATTCTCTGCTCTATTGGAAATCTGGCCCAGTACATCTGCATGTTAAACTTATAAATACCCTGTCACTTTTGTCAGCATTTCAATATTCAGTGATGAATTAGCCAAGTAGAAATGTTAACTGTATACAAATTTGCTGTTGCTATTTTTTCCTTCTTATTTTTAAGGCATTTATTACTATAAAAAAGGCTGAAGTGATGTTGATGAAAAAAAATACAGTTGCTTTCTTTACTTTCTCCTGCTCCCTGAGAGGAATTCTACTCTCTGATGCTAATGCAAATGAAGCCACACAAATATTAGCTCTGCAGTCTGATGCACCCTTCCAGTGGGACAGAGTCTCAACTTGACAATGAAATAATTGCAAGGGAAACTATCCAAAATATATGCTTTTGGCTCTCATTTCACCCGTCCCCATCTTCCACTCTCCATCAACAAGCATTTTTCTGGTGTTATTCAGGACCACGCTGGATAGGAATGCCATTATTTTTCTAGCAGGCTCTCATGTTGCCTGCTGGTATCTTGGTTGCGTAATGAGACACAACTTTTTCTCAACTTGCAAGTTCTTACCCTAAAAAGTAGATGAAAAGGAAATAAATCTAGGAAAGGGAAGAAATGAAGAGTATTTGACAGTTTCACTCTGCAGAGGTTGGCTTTTTTTTTTCCCCCAGCAAACATTTAGAGCAGGTGCTGGAGGATCCCTTCAAAGTAGGGTGAGATGCCTTCAGCTGGGGTAGGAGTTTTGCTCCTCACTGTAAGAGCAGAGGTGGCTTTGCATCTGCAGAAGCTGTATAGCTGTAGGGAAAAGACAAGCAGCTCAGCAACGTCTAAATGGGGCAAAACAAATTTTGTATTTGTCTTTTATGGTAACAGGACTGTTGAGAAACCTGGAGCTCCAAAAGTTCCATAGAGTTTATATAAGTGGTTAAGCAATACCAGTTTGCTTTAAAAGTATCACTGGCTTGTGAGAAACTTAGAAGAACATTGTTGTAACAAAAGGCAGTTAGCAGTCACAGCTGATGGACTCAGCCCTGGGGGTGGTCAGATAGCACGCTGGTGCTGAGTCCTGATTCAGCAAGCCTCTTTTAAGTGAAATTAATCTTATGATAATTAATTTTACTGATAATAAAAAAGCTTTATACAACTCTAGATGTGCACACTGTTAAAAATTATCCTCTCTGCAAATGAAGTTAGCTCTGACAGGGCAATTCCCCAGTACTAGATGGCAGCATTAAGAACACTGTAAGGAATTTTCATTAGTTTTCTCTGGTTTTGCTTTGCAATCAATATGAATGAGAGAGAAATATGTTGCATTTGCCTTTCTTAGAATGTAAAAAGGCAAAAGTATAATTTCTTATTGATTATTCTAACACAGCAAGACACAAAAGACAACGTTTCAAATACTAACACGGGGAGGAAAGGAAGTTAAAGAGCACAGTCAATTTATTGAACTTCCAAAGGTTTTTGTGGTCTGTTTGAAAAATATTCATCATGAGTTCCCAGTGATTTGATTGATGAAAGTTTTCCTTGACAATCTATGGTCAGTGTTATGAAGAAGACAATTCAGAGGAAAGTGTACCTGGAAAAGCCTGTGTCCCATAAAGATGCGAGATCATAGTTCTAACTCTGTTAGATTGCCTCAATAAGAAACACTAAAGGCTAACTGAATTACTTTATGGAAGAAACGTCTATACAAACTCTTTCAAAATCTTTTTCCACTAAAATGTAGCACCTAGGTCAACATCTCATTTTATTTGCTCCGTGCTGTATGCCCCGAATTTTAAAAAGCAGTTTAAATTCTAGTAACTGTCTTGTCATTCTGTCCCTCCTGATTGCACATTTGAAGCATCATTTTCAGTTTTGGGATTCTTTTCAACACCACAACAAATTTGACCTGATCTTTACAATATGTGTCCTATAAAGATACGAATCTGGGGAAATGCAGGGAATTCCATAATCTCATTGCATCAAACATTGAGATCTCTCACTTCTATCCTCAACTGTATGCCTCTGATCCTGGTCTTAGCGTTTTGTTGCTGTATTTCTGCATTTTCTAAATTTTGGGATGTCATTTGGATGAGTTCTGTTGCTGTTAGCTAGAGCAATCCTAGGACCTCTCTGCTTATCCTTCTCCCCCATCTCCCTACTTAGCCCCAGTTTCCCTGTGTTGCCCTGTTTGTATCAGTAGCCCACAGAGTGTTCACAAAATGCTTGAAGTTAGACGCATTCCAGCAGCTTTAGCCTGCTGTAAGATTGCCTCTATTTCCTCCCTGGACTGCAGAGTCAGCATATTGGGAAGTTTCAGTGAAGGCGTACTGGTTTACATCACCTGTTGATCTGACCCTTCCACATTGCAGGATTCACTGACTTCTGGGCAGGCAGCCAAGATGTGGGTAGCTCGAAGATATTAAAAATGTAAGCTTGGAATTAGACCCTCTGTCTGATATTGCAAGTGAAATGCTGTTAAAACCAAAAGACACCTGAAACAATGTGCTACTGCTCCTCTTTGCAAAAGAGTATGTGACTGCAATAAATCTGATGGCATTTTAGTTGGAGGGTGTAAATTATAGTTCAAACGGTTCTGCAGAGGCAAACACCTCACCTTCCAGCATTTCCTCTGTTGATGCCGTCCTGTCTCATGCCTTCATTACAGTACTCACAAAATGATCATCCACATAGCAAGAAGCTTTGTGGGTTACTGCAATTTTAGTTAGCATGTCATTTTCTGTTAGCAGTTTTAATCCCTGTACAGAAGTATTGCATCTTGGTTCCCCATGGTTCCTTGGTGCTAAGAGACTGCAATTTTTCATTCAGCCAGGGCCAAGCAGTATGGGACAATCTTCAGGATGTGCATTTTATCTCAGATATTTGTTAGCTGCCTGCACAATCTTTACTCAGTGTTTGCATTTATTTTCACCAGTAAAACCAGTAGACTTAAGCTGGCTGAGAAAGTGGTGTTTGGCTTGTTTTCACTTAAGAGAGCACTCTGTTTACATGGAGAAAAAATGTGAAGGGAGCATAAGGTTCTCTGTAGCAGATCTGAAAGTCAGTCTTACATCATGCTCCCAAGCTTTATGGTTGTAGGAATTACTGAAGTATCGCAGGTAGACCAGGCTTGCTCAAGCTATTGTCACTGTGGCTTTAAGGCCACCAGAAAGGGTTAAAATCTCAAATTCTCTTTTGGAAATACACTTCACGTGGCAGCAAAATGCTTTGATAAGATAGTGCAAATAGCAGCGTCAACACGTTTGGGTAGTGCAACTCTGGAGCTTTAATTCCATAAGGAAGAAAACCTATCCGAAAATGTCTCTCTTGCTGTACCACATTACTTATGGTAATCTTAACTTGGAACAATGTTGAGAAAGTAAGCAAAGGATTATAGAATCCTCTTAATTTGGCCGTTCTTGGATATATTAAATGTTAAACTGTGTGTTAAGATGATGGTCTAGTCCTTTCTTGTCACAGTCCAGTTTCTAATTGTTTTTTACTTAGGGTAAAACCACAAAAGCTAGGAAGAGATATTTTGAATTGAAATACGTTTGTCAGTGTATCTCTACAGAAATTGTTGAGAAGAAATGACAAAAATGTTTCTCAAAGCCAGCTCTTCCCACCCTGCCTCCAGCCCTGCAGAAGACTCAGAGTTCAAATCTTATCACCGTGATACAGCTTATGCTTAGAGCTGCTCCATTTCAGATGTTCCTGGGAGCAATTGCAAATGAGATGTAAAACTCTGCATATTTTCTTTCATTTTATAGAATAATTTGCTAAGTTTATTGGCTTTCCTCCATGTATTGGCTCTTCTTTATGTGTGGATTAAGGCTGTGCTGTTTGACCTGCCCTATATCTTTGCCTTCCCAGCTGTGACTGGAGAAAGTGGCCCTAAGCACAGGTCCCACAGACAATCAGAGAAGTCTTGTGTTTGAGCTTTCAAATCCTCTCGTAATTGGAAATTGTCCCTAATACTGAATGACATTGACAACACCAGAATGTGTGAAAGAAATCTTTCCCATTTTGAAATATTGTCATCTGCTCTTTGCTGGAATATCAAGTTTAATTCATCAAATATCTTCATTAATTCAACAGAATCATTCATAAAGACAGTTGATCGCATGCATTGAGTCATAATGGCATCTTAACTACTTCTGAAATCATCTGAAAATCTATTCCTGTCACAGAAGCAGTAACAAGATTGTAAATTTGAAATGAAATAGAAAGGCAGATAATTGGATCAATGATTTGTTAATGATGATATTGAACAGCTCCTTCACTGTTGCTCCATGATAAAATATTTTAAAATCGTGTGGGCATTGTGTCCAAAATAGTCAAGGTGCCAAAACAGGGCTTCTGTTCAGGGATAATGATACTGCTCACAGGGCTTTCAGCAACCGTGACAGGGAGCAAAGTTTTTGGCACAGCTGGCTGTGGTGGAAACCATTTGTGTTTCTCACTGCACAGCTTTGGCTTTTTGTTAGATCAGTTGTTCCTAAAGGTTGCTTTTCAATATGCTGTGCAGGAATTAGGAGTCACAAACCTGAAGCATGTCTTAGTTCAGCTGTTAGGTCCTTCCCCTGGGCCAAGCCAGCTATATATTTAAAGCAGCTGCAGCCTAGTGTTGAGGAGAGGTGAGCCAGGGCTGCTTTGTACACTTCTGATACTAAAAATGAAAATGTCAGCATCGAACTGACACACAGCAAATTCTGTTTCTCCACCACCACTTTTGCCTGTGCAGTGGAGGAGGCTGAGCAATGCCTGCTGGTCGATGTGCTTGGCTGGTGCAAGGAACTGCTCAGATCACCATGATGTGTGGCTGTGACCCTCTGCTGGCTGCTCAGATATTACTGTTTGGAGGTCTGACAGTAAATAAATTCCTAATCTCAGCTCAGTGTCTAGTTTAGAAATGTCTGGAAAAGGAAACCTGATTTTAAGGTATTTTATTTTGGGGGTACAGTGACTCAGGTGTGCAAACCTGTGTGTGGGTGCAGATGTGGGTGAGTGGCAAATAGCTCACCTGCTATTTAACCCCATCTGTTTATTGTTCCCTACAAGGTGATATTTAGCTACAAGCAAAATAGGCTGTTGCCAGCATCTTTCCTCCTGGCAACCCATTGCCCTCCTTGCTGCTGCTGAGGAGTGCGGGGGAGCAGCTGGTGGCAGATGTCCCCACCCTGCTGTGCCCCAAGGGTGGGAGCAATTCTCTGGCATAACAGCCCTGGTAAATCCCTCATCTGGAGAAGGAAAAAGCATCTCCAGTGTTTTGCTTATCCTTCTTCAAATTCTTGAGCTGGCTTTAGTAAATTAGATCTGTGGAACTCATTCCCCTGTCTCAGAAAAGAGATGACAATCACCTATGACAGAGGATCCCTTTCAATTTCAGATGGCCTTAAGCTCCTCATGTTTCTGGCCATGGGCTAAGTAATGCCACTTTTGCAACCCTGTTTGCAATATATATTTTGTGAATTATTTCTGCCTAAATTTCCCTCAACAAATTTAGTTTACAGTTTAAATGACTCTCAGATATGGTCCTAGGCTTTACTTGTCTGAGTGAAACATGCTACGCATAAATATTTGCTGAAAGCAAACAGCTAGGGCAAAATTCTGGTTTTAAGTGGCTGAAATGTCTCTGAATATATCTGTTGTTTGCTCGCTTTGATTATGTATCAGTCTTCATCTTAAAAGGAGAATGGAGCTGAAATTACATGCTGTGCTGCCAAGTATGGGAAACAAAGGTTTTGATAGTGAAATTGGACATTACATCCAATTTAGGTCAGATCCCCTTTACTGCTTGTATTTATTATTTCCCTGAAACAGTAATTTCAGAAAATACAGCTTGCTTGCTCTGTGTGCAAATCTGACGGTTGTTTGGGTTTTTTTTCTCTAGAATCATTGTCATCACAATTTACTGATGAAATAATAATATCAGAATCCATTAACTTTTGATCTTAATTTTCACGTGGACTCTAACATATATTGGTACATTGTCACATATCCACCTGTTTGAATTCAAAATCCAGTAATTACTAATGGTTGCCTGACGGTTACACTGAAGTTTCCATAGCTACTCAAGTGCTGTGTCATCACCAAGGGGACTTGTGCCGAAGCGACAGCTCCTACCCTGCTACATGTCAGTGATCCCATCTCTAGTTCAAGTTGTCTCTGACCTGGATCAATAATAAGACAGCATTGCCTTGATAAGGTCGAAAAGCTGTGTCCACAACAGGAAATATGTTTCTTACCTGAAACATCTTTTCACTACAGAAACCATTTAGATTTCAATTAAATATAATTGCTTGCTCTATTTTATGTGTTTCAGAGGAACTAAAGATGTTTTTCAGTGCTAGAACTGAGGGAAGTGCATGAATCAGGCAATCATTCTGCCCTTTGCCTACCTGAGGCTATGTTACCACAACCTCTTCAAAACCAGCCATCTTTACCTTTTCCTAGTGATTGTTGTGCCAAAGGCTCTCTTTCTGGAAGTCCTTTCAGGCAGGTTAGCAGGGCACGCTTCCCTCTTGTGTGAGACCACTGAATTAGGCTTAATAGATACAGGCTGGTGTGTTACCTCCTACATAAGGTATTTAGGATGGGCCCCTCACCATGGGCAGTGGGGCAGTGATCTTTCCCTTTTACGAGTAGTTGAATATTGTCTTCGCGCTACTTGCCTGTACAGAGAAGTCTATTTGCCACTCAAAGAGTGAGGAAGTCCCTCAGAGCTGTTTGCAAGAACCAACTGATTCATGCAGAACATCAATCATTTTTTATGTCTAAACCTTGCCATATAATTGTTCTTAAATCCTGTTTTATTGCAGATTTGTAGTTGGGTCTAATTAAAGATGATTCACATGGGAAGCAGAGTTGAGGGGAGAAGCTAGCTTCCACCTTTCCTCACTAGTTTCATGTGTGTGTTTCTTTTGTGATTCTTTTCTTCCACTTGCCCATATGACCTATTTCCAACATTGAGAAGCAGTCAGAGTTGTGGAGCCCACTTGGTGCCCACTTATTGAATGATTCATTAGGTTTTTGCCAACACTCACATCTGGCATGGAAGCATGGACAGATTGATGGCAGCTGCCTCACTCAGTGTCTGGGATGCATCTGCAGCAAGCTGCAGTTTTTTGGGAGGGGAAATATCCTAAATCCTGGAGGAGACTGTATAGATACTGTACAGGCATAGTAGTTATAGCTGGAAAACAGAAGTTAATTACAAGTGTCAGGCAGAAGTTGCACAGTAAGGAATCATATGAAATTAAGACTTTGATTTTAGTTAGCTGCTTTTATTCCTGCTATGCTGAAGAATAAGTTTTGCTTTAACTCATGAATTTATAAATTAATCTACCAATTCCTTTTTGAAACATTGTCTGGTTTCTGGAAGAGAATAGAATATTAACAAGGAAAAATTACTGTGCCATGAACCATTTAGAGTTTCATCAAGAATTCTGTGAAACCAGTCAGCTGATGATAAAGTTTGGACACTAAATTACAGAGGGTGTGATTTGGAAAAAGTAGTTGTATTAATGTCAAGAGAAATTGCCTAAACGCTGCACCTTTCCAGTGTGTAGCAGTCATAGGTATGAATATGAACTTACAAGGTTCCTAATGTGCTGGATGAGGTGTAAGTAAGAATGATCTGTCGAAGAGCCTCAGTTTAGAGGTTTTTACCTCTAAAGCTATTACTGCACATTCCCAGTGTTAGAGCCAATGAAGCAGCTGATGTGGATGAGGGCATGGCATGGTCAGCACATAATGTGTGTGACGTGGTATTTTCTGGCGCTTTTGACGAGAAGGAGCTCATGGTGGTTAAAGCTGGCCACTGGAAGATCTATTCCCTTGGTCCCAAAGAAGGGGAAACTTCACAAAAAGGTTCTTCAACACAGTTGCTGAAAGATTTATACACATTTCCCCCTCTGTTTCAGCAAAGAAACTGTTTAATTGAGAAGATGGTAGGATCTGACCCTAAAGGCTCATCTATAATGTGGTTCATGGGCTTCAGAGGCTGTGTGAACCCCAGATATGGGTAGGAGTCTTGTGAAGCTGTCTTTCATGATCAGCACTTGAAAAATAGTGACTTGAAACTGAGTGTTTTCTTGTCAAGGGGAGCCTTGAAAGCAGCAGAGTTGAATGTTTCTGCTAAAGTAACAGGGATGTGAAGCTGAATGTAGCATCAGCTCCAGAGGAGGAGCCGAACATCAGCCAGCATGTTTGGGCAACTGAATGACAAGAACATAATGTGAATGCAAGAAAAAGTCCTCTGGCATGTATGACAGGAGTAGTTCCAGGAATGCTTGTACTTGATAACACAGGGTGGTGATGACATTGTGGTGAATTGGACCAGACAACTGACTAGATTAAAAGGAGAGAAGAGAATAGTCGGGATCTTTGCAGCATGTGGGAGTCATTTATGCGATTCCCGGCTGGGTTGTGAGAAGATAAAAGTATTTCCCATTGTCTTCATCATACACTGTTCACGTGAGGCTCAAATAGCATTTGTCAAGTGCTTTCAACATGGAAAACCCTAAATCAGCTCTTATTATTAACAAGCACCTTGCATTAATCCTTAGCATGAAAAGCAGGAGCAATTAATTGCTAATAAATTAATAAATAATGACAGCAATAAGTAATAGTTTACAGGTCAATTTGCATTGAAAATCTGAAGTTTCTTCCTCTCTGAGCCGCAGAGACTCACCTCAGGGTCTGACTGCTCAGATGTGTTCAATATGGCTGGGACTGGGCAATTAGGGATGACATCAGTCTTGGCTTGCATCTGGCAATTAACAGATTTTTCAGGTGATGATAAAGCAGCCTGTAACCCATGCTCCTGCTGCAGAGAAAATGTAAACTTGTGACGGATTTTGGGTCATGACGCTACATCTGATTCTGGCCTCGCTTGTGTTTACTCTTGTTTCATAGCACATGAGCTTTGCAGGGTTCTTAATTTATGCTGTTGTAAGTAGAACTCGGGATGGATCAGTGAGAACAGCTGTTTAGAAACTTGCTGGTTTTTCTCAGTATCACAGAAATTTAGCCTTAATCTGGCAAAACATTAAAACACACGTTTAATATATACTAATGGCTTTCTGAATCAGGGTCTTTCGGCAGGGTCCATGACTTGATGCAGCTCTGTTGGAGCAGGTAAGCAGATCATGTAGGAGATAATTTATAAATAGGCTCAGAATTGTGGAACTGTAGACAGGAATTCAACAAAATATGTTAATGGATTTTATGCTGAACAATATCATCATGGTATCTAGCAAGGTTTTACACCAATACCACTATTGATCCATGAGTGGTATGAGCCTGTACGTGAATCAAAGGGCAAATCAGAATAAGAGAAAAAACAAAAACAAAAATAAATTTAAGGTTCTCTTCCAGAAGATACTAAAGAGACCTGAAAGTGCCTTAGATGAATTAATATATGAAACTCTACATCACTTACATGGGGAGCAGGTAAACATTGTCTCCATTGTATAGTCTGGGTATTTGACAAACAAGGAAAATAATATAATTCTGCTCAAGGTTTTGAAACAACCCAAGAAAAAGTACTTATGTCTTCTACCACAGTCAGTTGTTAACTGTGTAATGGTCTATGGAAAGATGTGGAATAAAATTACAGAGCCAACACTTCAAATACACATATATATAAGGGTGAAAAGCCCAAGAACCGTGTGCCCAAGCGAAACCCTTAGGAGAACTAGAAAAGTAATAACACAACTATCAAATTTTGCTTCTTGTATCAGCACTAAGCCTAGGATTTATTTGTTTTCCAATGCGTCCTGACTTACTATGCTACAACCAAACCTGTCTTCTCAAGAAATGTGAATGGAAACTTGAGAGCTGATACAGACATAAACAACTTCAGGGATTGCAAGGATGTAAGCGTTTTTGCTGATTCTTGTTCATTTTTCATTTACCCCTTGCCAGTTGCCTCTTGTGAGGGGCCTGGGGGAGGCAGAAGGGAAAGGGATTGGCGGGAAAGACCGTTGGGAAAGTTTTCAACAGTCTGGAAACTTTGTGCCTGCATCTGAAAATTGGTGAGCTGAGAGGCCCTTGCTCAGGCACATTCTTGTCACCTGGGGAGATATGACTTGGCAGTGACTGGAAGCGTTGACATGGGGAGGAAGGATAGAGAAATGATGCGTGGAAGAAGGAAAGAGGAATAACCATTTCTGCCTCATGCTTCTTTTTTTTTTTTTTTTTCTTTTGCTGATAGTGTAACATATTTTGAATTAAGCCTTCCTTCAGACCTCTCTGACTTCTGTGAATGAGTTGATATGGAAAATCTGCTGCCCTGTCCAGCTGGGCGTGGAGCGGAGCAGCTGCTGTTGTGCTTTTTAATAGCTGGAGGCTTCTGCTTTTAAGCAGCAAGTGCTTTCTCAAGTTTTCTCTGTGCTTGCCCGTTGCCACCAAAAGCAAAAACCAGCAGTAAGCGTTCCTGAAGGAAAAGTAATCAGGCCTATTTCTGATAATAATAATAATAGATGGAAGGGAAAAGAAGGAAGTAAAGGTGAAGGGCATCTGGGTTCCTGCGTGCCTCGGCCGGTGCCCTGCTGCCCACCCAGCTGTGCCATTTTGTGGGGTAGACACCCGCTGCCAGGGCTTTGTGTCTGGCATCCATACTGGGCTGGAGCTGCCACCATCTCCAGGGCCGCCTCTGAGGAGCTGGGTACGTTAGCTCAGATTGTGGTGGAGGGGGTTAAAGTCATCTTTGGTCAGTGACAAGAGCTTCCTCCCTCTGAGGGTCCCTGGTGAGTGTGCCAGTCCCCACAGTGCTGGGTGCCCTCAGCCGCCTTTGAAGGGCTTCTGACTTAGGGAAGTGTACTGAGGAAACATGGTGTTTCCAACTCCAGGACAGGTTTTTCAAACTGTCCTCAAGTGCTGTCTGTCCTCAGGGTCCTTCAGAGTGGTCCAGGCTTCAGCTGGGATAAGAGAACTATGACACAGGTTCTCTGTGGAGTCATTAAAGTAAGAACAAAGTTCCTGTCTGAGAGCGGAATTCCTCTGTCAGTGTCCATTTGGGAACCATCTCAGCTAGATATACATGCATAATAATAATAAAAAAGCACAGCTTTTTCCTTTTCCTCTGTTTCATTTTATTTGTTTGTTTGTTAATGTATGTATTTATTTTTGTTGCAGTTCAGGGAGAATGAATGATATGAACAAAATCCTTTTCTCATCTCTTCCAACATTATGAAGCTACGTTTTAGTCTAAACTACACCGAGTGTTTATTTAAATGGTCAGAATTAACTGGGATTTAAACTGCTGATTACACATTCACAGGCAGGGTTGTGAGTGTCTTAGGGGGAAAAAAAAATAATCAATGCTTACATGCTTTATTGTCCTTGCAACTGAAATTCAATCATTTGACTCATCCAAGAAGTTCTGTTGTGCTGTGCTTGTACTTGAGGTCATTGCTATTTAGGTATGACTGCATCTTGTGTCTTCTCTGCAATGATTTGCTAGGGTGCTCATCAGTCCTTTTGCTATTTGAAGTGAAATAGTGTTTCTTCTGAAAACAAAATATTAGAAATAGATGTTCAGAACTGTTAAAGACCTTTTTACTAGTAAAACAAACCTCAACAAACCCACAAACCTAACAATCCCCCCCTCCCCCCCAAAGTGTGTTCATTGTCTATATGTAAGGTACACACGAACACTCTGAGAGTGTTCAGGTGTACCAGTTTTTACCATGTGTGAGCTGATTGGCTTTAATGGCATGTTAAATATATAGCTGTCCTGTCTTTATAGGGTTCATATTATAACATGATTCATTCTCTCTATTCCCCACATGACTTGCAGTAGCTTTTTAAACCCTTCCACAAAAAATGCGAAGTGTTATATATGGAAAAAAAAAATTCTGTTTTTCTAACAACAGTTATCTCCAATTGTTTTCCATAAAAACTCGGGGTTTATTGATTTTTTAAAAAAATTATCTGTGAGTATCGTGCATTCCTTGGGAGGTATGAGTATTTAGTGTTGTACCATAGCCAGTTTTAAATTGCTTTTGTACCTGCAAATACTTCCTCAGATGCTCAAGTGCAAACAAAGGACCTACAATTCTACTAGGTAGTCATTTGTTCTCTGTTACTTAGATTTTGTCCAAAATTTCCTTTCTAATTTTGTTAGCACCTGTATATATTTTCTTGTTTCAGATACTTAGTCTAGGTGATCTGTCATTGAAAATATTGCTCTTTTGTCTAAGTGTTGTACATGGGTAATTAAAAAAGTATGTCATCACCCCATTCTTGTTTATTTAGTTGCTAGTTCTTGATGTCTGATCTCTGCTCTGCATGCCTCCCTCTATCTAATGGAGTAAATTAGAGATCAGCTCTTGGAGAACTAATGCCCTGTGCCCAGGCAGGTTATCCCAAGAGTGGGAGTAGAGTCACCCATGAACTACTGGGGTCCTGTACATCAGCTTTCTTCTGCTGGGCACCACAGGCCCCTGAGGCACAGCCTTTGCCTGCTGAAAGCTTCCTCAGGGTAATTTCTCTGAGGGTTAAGCACCATTGGATGATTACATTTCATAGAATCATAGAATGGTTTGGGTTGGAAAGGACCTCTGAAGGTCATCTAGTCCAACTCCCCTGCAGGAAGCAGGGGCATCCCCAACTAGAGCAGGTTGCTCAGAGCCTCATTGAGCCTGATCTTGAATATCTCCAGGGATGGGACCTCAACTACTTCCCTGGGCAACCTGTTCCAGTGTTCTACCACCCTCATGAAAAAGAACTTGTTCTTAACATCCAGTCTAATTCTACTCTAATTTAAAACCATTTCCCCTCGTCCTATCCCTGCAGGCCTTTGTAAACAGCCCCTCTCCAGCATTCTTGTAGCCCCCTTCAGGTTCTGGAAGGTCGCTATTAGGTGTCCCCAGACCCTTCTCTTCTCCAGGCTGAACATCCCCAGCTCCTTCAGCCTGTCGCGGTAGGAGAGATATTCCAGCCCCTTGATCATTTTTGTGGCCTCCTCTGAGCTCCATCTGGACCATGTCCTTCCTGTGCTGAGGGCTCCAGGGCTGGACACAATACTCCAGGTAATTTGAATTCAGCATTTTGTCAAAAAATATTGAAACAGATAATCTCTCCCTGCTCCCAGTCCTACTGAGCATGACTTCCAATAAATCTCCATTGTGATTCTACCTGGGAGTTGACTTAAAACCTGGTGTGGTCCAGGTAGTGCACGGAAACAGTTTTTGGAAGAATAATACCCAGTTCTAAATTTTTAAGTGGAATCATCATAACACCAAAGTAACTTTATATGTGAAATAAAATGGGGGGTTTTGCAATAACTCCTGAGACTAAGAAGATAAAACTAAAGTTCAGATCTTGGAAGAGCCCCAGTGTGTGCTGGATAGCATAAGAATATCTGCTGCAGAATATCCTGGTAAGGTCCACTTGTTCAACCTAACCTTTCAGAAATGGAGTAGATATTTCTCCAGTGGATGAAAAAAATATCAACTTTTGTCTTGCCTTCATTTTGAACTGTACCATGCATATTCCGAAGATTGTGCCAGACATTTGAAGTCCATTCTGCTTTTTCTCATAGACGATCAGAGCATTAAGACCACTGAACATGTTTTCACCATGCAGATCATGTAGTTTTTATAAATCCATGCTCACACTCTTTATTCTGTTTGCTTATATGTTGTTTAGGGTTTTTTCAATGAAACTGCTACAATTGTGGCTCTCTTTTCCCAGTTATTTAATGTGTGTTGTTGAAAGAAATTAATGTAGGAAGAAACTGCAATTCATATGTTTTTAAAAAATGATATCTTGCCAGTCCCACCAGTCCCTAACATAAATTCTCCTTAGTCGTGCTGATGGCATTTCAGTCTTGGCTATTTGGAGGAAACCAGTGTAATCAGAAATACAAAATGCTAGGCTTATAACAGAAGTGAATAAATGCTTTGAGAATGTTTGTTCAACATAAAACCATTAAGATATATTTTTTATTATTGTTGTGTAATATACGCGTATTTAAGCTTCCTGAAATGAGAGTTTAAAATACAATTTTTCTTTTCAATAGGAGCAAGACTTTTGGAAAATTAGCCTTGTAAGCTTAGATACGTCCTAGTTATAGAACATGAGCCTCGTAGGCTTTATCAGAATACAGTAAGTGATGAAGAAACTGAAAGAAAGCGATTTTGCTTGAGTGATTGTACCTTATACAAGAAAAGAAAGCAGGAAGGATTAGTTTCATAAGGCTGGCTTTCAGCAACATAAAGCAAGCTAAAATTTCTGAGTTACAGGCAGATAGGGAGATCTAAGGACCCTGAAACCTTAAGATGCAGCCTGCGTTCGTAATGCAATATTTATAATTAATGTGAAAATGGTTAACGTCCCCTTTACCTGCCCTTGTTATGCCAGTAAGATAAAAATAAATTGTGCATTGCTTAAACTCTTCATTGGCAGGATAAACATTTCTTGGAGCTGTTTAAAGCTCCAATCTAAAAGTATATCATCATGAAACTTGCACATCAATTGGTAAAAAATGTTCGTAGGATTAAATTAAGTCTAAAAATACCTTATAAATTGAATGCCTTGTGGAGGAAGTCAGTAAGAATGAAAATAGTCTATGTTTTATATTAAAGATAATGCGTAAGAAGCCGTAGATCTTTCTGGTTAGTGAGCGCAGAAGCTAAATCGCATTGTATTGAATAGAAGCTGCACCTGTGAGGCCTCTCCTGGATGGCAAGCTCGTGGTTTTCATTGCTGCAGTAAATCTTAATAGAGTACTTCTGCCCATTGGAGTAACTTCCAAGTACTCACTTAGTTACTCATTCTCCCTGTGATCTCAGTCACCAGGACAGAATGCAGAATGCCAGGATTCAGCCCTGCTCAAGGTCGTGTGTGAAATCTGGCATCTGAATCTACTTTTCTTCAGATGGAACTGATGCTTTAGCAGCCAGACAGTCCTTCCTCTGTTCTTACCCAAGTATTTCTCCATTGTATTCTAGATCAGAAGCCCAGTGTGTGCAGGTTAGGCACTTTAATATGCATCACACGGTATTATGCAGAGTCCTTATTTCAGAACACCTTACTTCTACCAACAGTTGAGAATTTTGATATAATTGTGTTACTAATACTCCAGATAGAGATTATGGCCACTCAGATGCAAAATGGCAATATGAGTTAGATGACTCTGAATTAGACAGGACAAGTATTTGTCCTCTATATCTATGGTACCTTCAGTATCAAAGGGCTGTTCTTCTACCAGCTCAGAAACAGAAGTTCTGAAGAAGTCTAGATTACTTCTTTGAATAGAATGTCTTGCAGAAAATGTGTTACATCTGAGCTTTGGGATCTGTGGTGGGTTTCCACCCCTCTCCCCCCCCCCCCCCCTTTTTTTTTTTCTTTTTTCTTCTCTATCTCTTGCTTTCATGCAGATGTCGATATAGACCACTGTATCCTCAAAACCTCAGCCCAAAGCCAGCAACACCCAGAGGTCCTTCCTTTGACCTCAGGCATCTTGAAACTTGTGTATTTTTTGCAGGTGTAACTCAATGAATCAAGCAGTTACTCAGAAGTTCTTTCCTCATTAATAAATTCAGAGAAGCAAAAAGGTTCTGCTTGCATTCTCCTGACAGGTCTAGTTTACCAGGAGTGTTTGTTTATTTATTTTCTTTTTTCCCTCTCTGCTGAAGGATGCAGAAGAAACTGCTCTGGCTGTCTGTTTAAGAATGCTGTAGTCAGTAGACCTGGTTAGTGAATCCTCTCTCTGTGGTTCAGAGGAGGAGCTTGGAGAACCAAGGGAGTTTGAAATCCTTAGTCCATGCTGGGCATTTTTAACTGTGCTCAGGTCAGGGAGGAAGCATAGAGATTTTCTGCCAAAACAACTCTGATTTACTGCCTGGTCTATTTGCTTGTTAGAAGCTTAGACTGCTGGTCTGCATGTTTGCTTTGCTTTTCTCTTAAACCTCTTTTCTTCTCTCTCCAATTCCATCACAAGTTTAGAGGGATGTTCGGAGAAATGTTGGTGTTATGTTAGTTGTTTTATTTTTGGAGTCACTTTGACTAGAACAAGCAATGTAGCCTCAGCTTCACTTCTCTGATAGAAACAATAGTTATCATTATGATAATTACTTAGAAAACTTCTGTGCCTTCACAGGTCCAGAATTATATCTAATTTTTCTAGTTAAGACAAGAAAAAATGCTCTACTGAAAGGTTTAAAGGTTATTTGTAATTCTTAAGGATAAACTATGTATCTGATCTTTTGAAGTGCTGCTTCTACCTAGACACTGATTCCTTGAATTAACTTTATTGTACTTAATAAGGACACTATTGAATCCCTTTTTACCATACTATTCTTGTTTTGCATATGCTTTTCTGATAGTCTTCAAGCCAGCTTGTGTCTTTATCCTGCTTCCTGTGCTAACCAAGCCAAATCATCAGACAGCTGGAGCCATTCACATTATAATTTTTTGGGGGGAGATAAAAAATTAGCATAAGTTCAGCAGCAAAGTGTTCCACAATTTAAATGCAGAAATGCCCTTCTGCTGGGGATCTGTGTGACAGCGGGAGGGAGATGGCCCAGGAGCCACCCCCACGGGCGGGTGCTGAGCAGGGCAAGCCTGAGAGCAATGGTGCCGTTCTGAGCCTTTGCTGGGCTTTGTCTTGGACTCCTCTGAAAAGAAGCACAAAATGAGGAAATAATCCGTCTGCTATGACCCAGTGCTGGAACAGAGGCTATGCAAGAGCGTCTGGTCCTGAGAAAGATTTCTTTAGGTAATTTGCGATGCATGCTACGGTCAGGATTTGCCCTCCTGTTGCTTATTTTTGAAGCATGTGCAGAGAAAAGCAACACATGCTCGGCTGTGTTGTTCTGAACTTGCTGGCTTTGCTGTCAGACTAATGAGCCTGCCACAGGAGGCTGCATTCCAAATGGTGACAATTATGGGGATGAAATAGTACTAGAAGGTGTAAGGAAATTTCGTATCCTATTTTTAATGTAAAAGGGAAAAAATTACCTGGCAAGATAGAGCAGCATCTGCTGCCTTCAGGTTATTGCACAATCGCAGGCCTACGTGTTTTGGGGCAGAGAAATGGTCCTCAACACAATTAGAAGGAAGATGCATTTGGAATCTGAAAAGTTGGCACTTGCAAGACCATTCTCCTGAGTACTTTGAAGGTCACACTTTCTAGAGCATTTTTTTCAAACACGCACCAACTCATTGAGCATACAGCTCATTCCTGAAATAATCCCCATTCCTGTACCAGGTACAGCTTGGATGGCAGCAGTGATGCTTCCAACCCCTGTTATGTTTGGCTCATATTTTGGGTATGTGATACATTCAAAAACTCCTGATTTATCACTAATCACTGGCCTGACAACTTAGCCAAAATATGGTTGAACATGTTTTGATTATTAGGATTGCTGGGTGGAAGGTAGGAAACTGCAAGTAGGTGTTTTTTCTGTAAGAGAATTTGAGACACTATTGCCATCTCAGCTAGTATGACTGTTTGTCTGTGGTTCCCAAGATCACACAGTGGTTTTTAAAGAAATGGGTAAAAGGATTCCTTATCTACCACAGTGGTAATTTTAAGGATCATTTGCAGTATTTTGTTAGTATTATTTTTAGAGCATCACAAAGCATTAAATTATGTTTCTGGTGGAGAGGTGAAAAACATAGTGCAGTGAAATGTAAAGGGTTGAGTGCTCAGAAGAATGAATGAATGTTTGAAAGGCCTCTGAGATTTCTATGCCAGAAAAATTCACTCCAAGTACAATAAATGTTGATCTTTCCTTGTAGGTAACCTGACTCACAGAAAGGAGTTCAGAGTCATCATACAGACTAGTATTTAGAAAGGATATCTCCTTCAGGGAGTCAATTTCCAGAGGGGCTAACCTCTGTCCAAACATCAGAGAATGCCTTGAGTTATTTTAAAGGGAAAAGAAAAATGAAGTGACAGCTGAGTCTTCAGCCCAGCAAGTTTGGAGGCTTATTTGCAATCAGCTTCTCCACTAAATAGATGTTGACACCCTTCATAATACTTTTCTAATGCTCAGGAACCTCTGGTTTCTGTGGCTCTGCTTAGTGCAAATTTATATTTTGAAAATGAACAGGAATCTGTGAGTGGGGCCATTACAGACAGTGATTAATGCTCACCTGGTTGTCATTCTGGCTTTTGCTTTGCATTTGTAACCTTTTAGTTTTTTATTTGTAACCTTTTCTGAGCATCCTTGAGTGCTAAAAAATGGAAAAGAACGAACTGAATTTCTCAAGTGATTGCATAAGTCTGGGTACCAAAGCTTCAACAACTGCCCAAAACATTGTAGAACTTCAGATAAAGCTTATAACACAACTGAGATGACATGTTCTGGGAAATGAATTGCAATGACAGAAGTAAATATGGCATAACAAAGATAGTCTACTTGGAGCTATATTAGCCTCAACACACGCAAATGTATTTCCAGGCACCAAACAATGTTAATTTTAGGTCAAAGCACAATTAAAAGGAAAGAAAATAAAGGTCTTGAATCAAATGTGAAATTTTAACTGCAGTTAATCAGTTCTGTCAGCAGATACTGCCCTCTTTCTCTACATGTCGGAAGAATTCTTATAAAGATTTCCACCTGTGCTGCCAAATACGGGTAAATATCACTGACAGCATAATAAGCAAACTGTCATTTTTAGATGATGAAGCTATTCTTGCTTTTCAAGTTTAATTTTTATTTTTATGATGTCAGCTTGGAAACCAGGTTTCAAAAATCTGCTCCTGAATTTTAAACCTTTTTTGCAGACAGTGATCTTAGAGAATTGCTTACAAGCAGAGGGTAAGTTTGGGAGCTCCTTTTGGTCATGATTTCTTTAGTAAGCAAGAAAATCCCCTGTGAATGTTAAGTCTTCTGTGGGGCTGTGGTGGGATTTCAGGAGGTTTGGGAGAGCGCGGTGCTTGCAGGACAACTGTGACTCCAGTTGGAATATTCATTTCTGTGAGCAGCCCAGAATTACAGCGTGCAGCTCTGCTGTACTTAGTGCTTCTTGCCATATTTTATTAAAACAGCAAGCAGGAAGGGAGCTCTTCTGACAAAAAGGAAAAGTTTTTTAACATCGGAGAAAATGCTTAATACGTTGCTCTTTCATTAAACAGGCAGAGTGTTCACTCTGTTCTATTGATGTAAAGGGCCATGCTTTTATTAAAAGCATAAGGCATTGTATGCATGGGAAGCAGTTCATGTTTGGGAAGTTGTGCTTTTATGAAACTTAAATTGTTTTTTGAATAAAAAGTTCTGGATAGGAAATAGGAAGACCTGAAATAAATAGACCTGTGCAAGGCTGAGACATTAATCATCAGCCAAGGGAAGGCAGGATGAATTTGGGAACGAACATTGAGCACTGTATACTGAGAGTAACTTACACACCAGCGTAGTGGTTGCAGCCTAGCCTCTGATTCTTTCTTAGAGAATCATTTGTCAAAGGAAAAATTTATTTTGTTGTGAAAGAGTTGAAAATTACGTTCCATAACATGGTGGAGCTGGGAAATGGCCTCATGGGCAGATTTGCCTGTGAGCGTTATTGAGAACTTGCCTGGGAAGCAGTTCTGTCAGAGGCTGCTATGACCTATGGGATCATACGTGGTCTGTGATCTGTAACTCGCTGTGACATGATCTCCCAAAAAGCAGTTTCTCTGCAATCTCTGTGCAGTGCTATTGCATTTTGTTGCCTTTTGTAAAACCCTCTCAAGCTGGCACTCACCTCAGCAAGACTTTGGGGATTTTTGTGTCTCTGGTTGTTATTCTTGACTTTATTGATGCTCAAAAAATTCTTTAATCCTTACCCATCTTAAACATCCAGACAGCAACTCTTACATTAGAAAACAAAGTTTAGCTGCATGTAAATCATTTGACTGGAATGGTTTTTAGGAGCAGCAATCTTCAGGTACAGTGATTGTGGGAGTTAAAGCAAGCTCTCTGGTGGTTTCTGTACTCTATTCAGGCTTCTTGGCAGCAGCTGGACAACATTTTTTTTTTTCACAAGTTTGTAGGATTTTCTGAAGCTGCTCTTTGGGTTTGAGATATACTGATGATGATGCCTGTAGAGTCTGTTTAGGCTCAGGAAATACCAGCATGAATTGGAGTTTCACAAAGCGCATCTAGAGGAGTCTTGACTCTTCTGTTGTAGGGCTTAAAATCACCCCTGTTGCAATTAAAACTGCACAGAAATGCTCTGTGAACATCCCAGCTGGGAAGAAACACAGCAGAGTCTTGAGGTAGGATGTTCCCATTATCACCTCCCCATGTGCCTGTTTCAGTTAAAGATTCTTCTATGGACTTAGGGGGAGAGTGATCTTTTTTCCATTTGCTTGCTTTGGGGTCAGCACTGTGCCCAGCTGACCTCAGCTGCAGAGTGTGTGGTACTTCGGTGGTGCAGAATTAGGTTGTAGTTGGCTCTGCTGACTTACTGTGCATGTGCATCTCGCTTCTCTAAAGCTGAATTGCTTGAGGGACCTTTCACTGTGAACAAGCAGTTTACCTGCTCCCTCAATCGTGAATTTCTTTGGTGTCAGATCCATCAGCAAAACATTTCACTGACCAGACTGTTTATCATTACATGAGGTTTCTATGGAGATGTTGCCTGTAGCAACATCAATGCTGGAAACCCACCAAGGAGTTAAATTGTTGGACCTACCACAAAATTTGTTCATGGATTTCAGCAAAAAGTTAGTATTTTACCAGGAGGTAAGTGTGTGCAAAGTCTTAGTTCCATGGAAATCCACATGGAATTTTGGGGGTTTCTACGTTACCCTAGTACCTGTCTGGAGGCATATGGAGACTTTAACCAGACAAACCAGTGTGGCATTAGAACAGTATATCTTCATTCTGCACTGCCTCTGTGGCTTCATTACCAAGGATCATCCTTTTTGCCTTCCATTTTTCACTACCTTTTGTCTCTTCAAGTTTCTTCTTTCTTTTTCTTTCTTTCTTTTTTTTTTTTTTTTTTTTCTGTTTTAAGCCATTGAAAAACTATTTCTGTTTCCACTGCTTTTACAGAGCATCCTGAGGTTGAAACAATCATCTTTCCTTTGGAATGAGACCTCTGGCCTCCTAAGAATGGAACTGGGGAAAAGAAATTTATCCTTCCCAAGGAGAATTAGAGATTGCTTTAAAAGTTTTGTTTCTTTTACAGCAGAAAGGAAGTTTTTCCCTTGCAGAATTTTCTTTATTTTTAGATAATGATGCCTCCTTTTCTAATTTGTACACAGCTGGCATTTATTTGTCGCACATTCAGGTCCATTTTTGCAACGTGGTATTTGCCACTCATTGCTTAGACATCTTACTAAGATTTGGGGCGACTGGCTGTCTTCTGGAGAGTAATACAAATTGTGAGAAACATCTGAAATAACAACAGGGGAGAGAGGTGCCACTAACACCTGACAGAGAAGATAACTGAGGAGCCGAGTGGTTATGAAAAATGTACATATTTTACATTGCCTGATTGCATGAGCGTGGAATAAAAACACTGCAGAGCGTTTATGTGGATTGATGTTACCATTTGCTGTAATTTCTAGCATCTCTTTCAACAAATTAATAGCTGGAGCTTTTCCTAACATTTTCTTTCGGGGAAAAAAAGAAAAACAAACAACAACCACCCTTATCTCAGTGTTTGCATGAAGCTGCTTGGGAAACAGCATGCCTTGTATTCAAAAGGCAAGGAAGGTGACTAGAGGGAGCAGAGGCAACCTGGAGGTGAATATTACAAGCTCAATTAGTCTGCAAGTGATTTGAGCCTAGCAGTCTGAATTGACTGCTCCGATTTCGAATACCTAAGGCCACGCTGTGGCTTGATGCACCTGTCAGCTCTGCTCAGCAATTTAGGTCTAAGCGAGGGGCAATGCAAGATGGGAGGGAGGTGGGCAGGCGCTGTGAAGTGCAGGTGGTCTGCGCAGAGCACCTGTGTGAGCAGTGGTGGTTTGTGGAGACAGATTGTGAAGTTCAAGTTCTGGATGATGCTTCCATCACTGTTTGTCAATAATAAAGTTCAGAGGCTGCAGTACTGCAGCAGTGAAGAGTTAGTTACATTACAGTAACCCAGATGTGATTATATGGAAACGCAAACAGTGGATTATTACTGAGGCTTGGTCTTTCTTCTTTTAGACCATCATACGCTATGCTGGACTTTGTGAAAAAACCTCTCAAGGGAGATCTGGCTCAAGAGAATGTGTCTCATGAGCACTGACCGAGTCAGGGTCAAGAGTAAAATTTATCAGTGCATAGAGAAGGAATGGAGTGACTGGTAAAGCAGCTGGCTGCCATTATAAATGAGACTTCATAAAAAGCTATAAAACCAATTACCCATTCCCCAGCCACGGAGCATGAGCGCAGGATAAACTATTACTCCAGACTGTGCTCTTACTACAGCAACAAAAAAGTGAACAACAATGTAGAGAGGCAGACTGCTGGTCACATACAAGGTTGGATGTCTTGGGAGTGGCTCTTTGGTACAGTTAGGACATCATGTAAGATTTCCAAAAACAAAAGGCTGAATCCTTAGCACCATAACCTTGCAGCCCCCAGGGCTCTGTAGAAGTCCAGCAGTGTAATTGTGAACAGAATTTGATACCTAGAAATCAAATTTTACTTGCATGAAAAATTTGCCTTATGCAAATGACTGAGAAATAAAAAGATATATTGTTTGAGATGAAATTTTTTATTAAACAGGATTTGCTACACTCAGTAAAGAGGAGAAGAATAAAGCATGAAACAAGGGGATGAAAATCTGAATTCAATGACTACATGAGTATTGCTGAGTGCTGCCCAAACCTGGGCAGGTAAAGCATGGATATGCTGCTTCGCTTTCTAGCAGACCTGACACTTGAAGCAATGTTAGTCACCCTTGAAAACTGAAAATGGTTTATACACATTTTGGGTTTAGATGGAGGTATCATTGTGTGTCCACACTCAGACTCTTCCTATATAAATTTAAATGCTTGCAGGTGGTTCATGGTGGGCACAGGGACCTGCATTAAGGGGCGGGAAATAAAAATGTGAGGCCACACAGACTGCTGCAGTTTGCAAAGTGTCCCATATGAAAAGCAAGCCAAGGTCAGTAGGAAAAGCAGAAAGATGTTTTTAGAAGCATGAGCCACCAGTGTATGCCCACACTTTTCTTCTAGAAATGGTTTTTGTAGGAAGCCTTCCCAAGTGTATTGAAAGAAGAATATCTGATGACTTTTGTTACATGCTGCTTTTATTTTCAACTTTACATTCTTAGCTGGTCTGGTTTCATTTTTGTGAATATACCACGTTTAGGATATAGTTTGAAGTGGCATTTCTTTTCTTGCTGGATGCGCATTAGTCTCAATGGATATATTTCGGTGAAGGGAATTGATGCTTTCAATAGGAAAAGAGATGCGTGTTTCGTCAATGGATATATTTTTTTTAAGAGTTTCCAACACACTTTTTGTCAAATAGCAGAAGAAATCGCCTTATTGCTCTAGTGTTCAGCATTGCTTTTAGTCTGTAACTTTTATTTCAGTAGCTGCTCTAATTTACACCAGATGAGCATGTGACCTGTAATAAATTCCAATTTTATTACTAGTGGTGGACAGTTGAAAACCTACCAAGGATTACATCTAACAGCATTATGCAAAGAAACTATGAATAATAGAAAAGTGCAAATAAAAAAGTTAACCTGTTCCTTTTTACTCATATTTCAATGTTTCTAAATGAGGAAGGCTCTTTAAATCTATTTACAGAATATGGAATGTCAGTTGGGAGAAGGTAATTTGGATTCTAAATATTCGTGTTCAGAATTTTAGCGTCATGCAAATATTTTATACTATTAACTCTTGCTCTGTAACTGTTGCAGAAGTTTTTCAACTGGATAAAAGAGTAGCGGTATCTAAAAAAAGATGTGTTGTTGAGAAGGAAGCATTTTTTGAATTTCTACCCTTTGCACATGTATTAAAATATATTTTATTACCATTCTGTGATAGTTGGGTTTTTTTCATTTTAATATTACATTTCCATGTAGTCCACACTTTAATGAGGGAGTGAGTAGTGAGGCAGAGAAACAGAGAGGGAGGAGGTTCTCATTGGTTGAGAATTCCTTAAAAGCTTCCTGCTCCAGGTTTGCTGTCTGGAATCCAGGTGATATCTTAGAATCAGGTATCACTCAGCAAGAACAAAACTGGGAAGATTTCTTAAACCACGTAACTAACTCTTTTTACACTTCATTGGCAGGTATACCTAGAATAATAGGTCTGCTTTCCTCTTTTGAAAAGTGGACAATTTTGTTGAAAGGCTGCTGTTGCCAAATGCGAGTTTGTATATTCCAGAAGCATTTTCTCAGTGTTTCATCATTGCCTCTGACGTTTTCTCATCATGTGTATTTGCTAACTGGCCTCATAAATATCTCTGGTGTACTCCAGGGCCTACAGTGGTATGGATAATTATGAAATGAGATGATGCTTCATCAGTGTCATTCAAATTAGGCACAAGAGACATGACATTGCAAAGCCCGCATTAGCCCAATTTCCATAGAGTTCTACTGTATAGTTCTACTGTCTACACTCTTAGGAGACCTGGACTCAGTTCCCTCCTGTGTGATAGATGGTACTGTGTGACCTTGGGTGGGAGGTGGGCCATGGTTTTTCCAAAGCAATTCCGTATTTTTACATGTCCAAATTATTGCAGCAAATGAATGTTGTTCTCTGCAATTAATTTGTTAGAAATGCTGATAACCTGCAGCTCCCAGTGATTCAGCAGGACTTACGTGTAATTGGTGCTTGTGTAAGAGGAGGTCTGTTAGCTCCAGCTGGACTCTTGAACACAGGAAATGTTGCAGGGTCCTAGCTGGAGACAGAATCCGAGTAACTACAGAGTAGTTCTCATTCTATTGCTCTAATGTTGTATTTTTATAACACAATTTGCTTCCTGTCATGTGTAGCTCAAACTTCTAATCGGTTGCGTGCATTCTTCACGCGCTGTTCATGCGCCTCTTTAGCTATTACAAATGGCTAATAATTATTCACCTTAAATCACGTCACATGACCTAATTTCTGCTCCTCTTCTAAATGCTTATTGTCTTTTCTATAGAGGCCTACTGTCTTCTGTATCTAACTAATTCCTTAAACTAGATACTTTAGGCAGTTGATTCAACTTGCTACTTAGGCGGCCGCACTACGTGCCACACTAGCATGCTTCAGTTAGTGCTACGTGCCGCACTTGAATATTTCCTTCGGTCTCACGTCCTTTAAACTAACATTATATCTTCCAGAAAATATGTTCCCACAAGGAAACACAGGAGTACTACAAAAATCAGTAACGAGCAGAGAAATGTTGGTCCGCAGTACTCAGTGACTTGCTTCCCAAAAAACAGAGTTGGGATAATGAATTTGACAGTGCTTTCAGAGCTGTGAGACAAACACGCTGCCATAAATTAGTCTTGTTTGTTGCTGAATGTGGTGGGTTACCCTTAGCTAAGTGCCAGGTACCCACCAAGTTGCTCTATCACTACCCCCCCACCCCGCCAGTACACACACCTCCCTCAACACAACGAAGGGGAAGAGCGTAAGATGGAATCAACTCATGGGATATGATAAAGGCAGGTTAATAAGAAAGTTAGAAAGCAAAACTGCACGCGCAAAGCGATATATATATATTTTTTAATCACTACTTCCCATAGCAGGCAATGTTCGACCTCTCCCAGGAAGCGGGGCTCCGATACGCGTAGCGGTTGCTCAGGGGACAAACGTCTTCTGAGATGAATGCCCCCTCTTCTCCCCTTCTCCTCGAGCTTTTATACCTGAGCTGACGTCAGATGCTCTGGAATAGCTCTTTGGACAGTTTGGGTCAGCTGTCCTGACTGTGTCCCCTCCCAAGATCTTGTCCACCCCATCCCTCTGGTGCTGTGCCAGCCCTGCTCAGCAGCAGTCACAACACTGGTGTCTTATCAAGCTATGGGGACACTGACTCCTGCCCAGCCGAACCCAATACACTGAAGCATCATGAGTGTTTGGGTGCCCAAAATGCTACTGTAACTGGAACAACATCACCAAGATTCAGTTACCAAATCTCAGCTATGTTTCTTTATCATATTACCTTTGGAATCAGATCTTGATGGACCACAGTGGTTCATGATAAACTTCCTTAGTTTGATAGAAACAACAAGAATATCACCTTCTTTGTAGAATTTAATGAGTATTGGTGAAAGTGGGTTCAAAGCTAAGAAATTTGGTACTATATCTCCAGTACAAGGTGCTGTAAAACATCGTCTAAGTCTACTGGGTGGAAGCTCCTTTCTGAAAGGGTGTGCAGCTCATTGAAAGTACGGGCCCTGATAGCTAGCTTAAGGTCCTACAGTCCTGCATTATTTGAGTCCTTAATTCTGTTCAGAAAATGATCAGCTGTATTCTTTCTGGCATAAGAAGCTGCTATGTAGGCATTATTTCTGGAGATTACATTTTAGAAATGAGGGCATAGATTTCTCAAAAGCCCGGAGAGGTTAGATTTCCTCCTCCCTGCTGTGACGTGGAGAGAATTCACTTCGTGATTCCCACTTGTCTCTAATCAAACCCAGGCACTTACTGGGGTAATGCAGTTGCTCAGAAATTATGCTTAAAGTATCATAAAAAAGGACTGAGTTTTAATTGAATTTTGTGCTATAATCCACAACTAGGGAATAGTGGCATAATTAGCCTAGTTTGACAGTAAAATATTTCTGCATATGCACCTGAATGAGTCACAGGCACAGGGAATATCATCTACTGGTATTCCTGATCAGAAAAGGATATCATTTTAAAAAAGGAAAAAGAGTCAACAGTTCTACTTCTTTCTTTCCACGCCTAAGACAATGGTGATTTTCATTGCATTTCAACAGAATAGCAAAGAATCAGGTGCTGTGGATATTGAATAGACAGAAAAACAGGAAGTTCAAAACCTCCTTGCATCCATCCAATACACCTTCAATGAGTCTTGCTGGAAGCCAGCAAACATGTAGTCCATCCTGATTCCCATGATCCCATGACTCTGACACAGAAGATTACTGTAAACCGTACCCTCACCTGTACGAGCTGCCAAATTAGCAAGCCTAAGGCTCCCTTTGGTCAAAGGCAGCTAAGAATGACAGAGGGTTGAAGCCAATCAGCCATAAAATCAAGGTCATGGAGAACTCGCTTTGTGTCCCAGTCCTTTATCCTACATTCAACGCAGCTTGGCCAGGGAGGATTTAGTTCTTGTGCCTTAGTCTTTAGACTCTCACTCAAGAGTTTGTCTTCAGTATTTATGAAGAGGCACTGGTCTGTGCAAGCTTCTCATTGCTTGGTTTTCATTTATCCTATGAAGAATGGAATTCTGGTATTTTGTTGGTTTATTTATTTTTTGTTGTTGTTGACATTGCTTGGGTGTTTTTAGCTTTTTGTATGAAATATTTCCTGCATTTTGATGAAGAGTTGACTTGTACAACATAGGCAGCAGTTCTGAACCACCTTACTAATATAATTCAGGAGTAACCCTGGCAAGCATGAAGGCATTTTGCCTCTGTAACTGGAGCACAGACGAATTGCTGGTGCAAGTGAAAATGGCGAGGGAGGTTTCCAGGAAGCTTCTGTCGCCTTATGCAAGAGGTTAAGGGCTGAAGGAAAGCAAGTCTGAGGCTTACTCTGTGATTCTGGCCTCTTCTTTCCAGAAAACTTCAGTGTATATCAGTAAGATAAACCCTGGAGCTGACTCTCTGGGTTGTCAAGGTCCTTGGAGAATACAACATGTCAAGATAGGCCCAGCTTTACATCCTCAAGAATGAAGAGTTTGATACAACAGTGCCACTTTTCATAAACTCTCTGCAATGCTGTTGACAGGTGGTGTCAGATCAGCAAATGTGTGCAGACTCCTGGGGAGCTGTTTGAGGTGATGTGAAAAGGGAGGAGGACTTGTAGGCAGTGGCTTTGCGGAATTATTTGGAAGCAAATATTTGGTAGGTCTGAGGTAAATCAACTTATTTTCCCCTAGAGAAATAAATGAACCACCTGGAAGTTTGGCCCTTTTTGTAATGAAGATAAAACCTTTGTTCTGTATAGTTCTGTCTCTCCTGTTTGAAATACATATAGAAATGCAGAAGATCGTGCAAAATTTAGGTAATAAAATTACCCATTTATAAATGCCTGTGAGGCATCCCGCTGGAAAGCGATAGCACAACTAGGGAATGCCTTACTGAATTAGTATTTTAAGTTTGGTATTGAACATGCTCTCTGGGTACTATGGAATTGATTGATGGAGAAGTATCTTGGACAGGCAGGCTGACTTTTATACTGTTGATTGCTGCTCTTACTCCTCGGCTGATTTTGTATTCCTTCTATATTTCTAGAACAACCTGGGAAAATTAAAAAATACATTAACTCCTTCATTGTTTCCAATTGATTTAATTGATTTTCGAACTGGGCCTCCACTGGAAAGCAAACTTTACTATTTAAGATGTGAAGTATTGCCATGAAGGTGAATAAATATATGCGGAAATGTGATCTTTGCTCTCTGGTCATGGAGGTGAGGTGTACTACAGAAGAATCTTTACTCAACAAATACTGGTATTTTGAAAATTAATTCTTCTGTGGACCTCTGAACAAGGCTGCATCTCTCAGGAACACTTAGGAAAGTGTACAAGACAAACGGATGGATCTCCTAAATTGGTACTTCCTAGTGAGAAGTCTTTTGTTGCGGATGACGTTGAGACAATGTATCACCCTGGGTTACGGTAACAATTAAGAGGTTGTATTCCTGAAGCTTGTTTTCATCACAGAGTCGCCTTGGATCGCAGCACTTTAAAGTCTTTCAGCTTCTGTGTCCCAGAAGACTTTGATCTTAGGGAAGGGATTTGGTGTGATAAATTTAGCAAAGAATGAAAAATGCTGGAAGACTTTTGAACAGCAAGCAATCCGTTTAACCAGGATCTTGTGTAATTTGAAGGATTTGTCCAGCCTGCTGGACCTCAGGCCACAAAATGTTTTATTTTCCAGTTTATAGCTCCTGTCACTTACTGTCTTAAGTCCAGATATGTTCATCTGCTCCTTGAAATTGGGTTCTTTATGAAAGTGAAGCTTTTTTCTTCTCTGTCAGGAGTCACTTCCTCCAGGTGTGTAACCAAAGGTCAGGCTGGTCTGCTGAAGTGATTCTACCGTGGACACAAAGTGCTACATAACATGGAGGACACTTTTTAATAGGGCTGTTTTGTTGGGGTTTTTTGGTAACGTGTTTCTTTTTGTCTGTATTCTCCCTATTTATTTATTTATTTACTGATTTATTTATTTATTTCCTGAAAGGGGCAAGGGAAGAGAGGAAATAAGTCAATGAAAAATACAGGATGGCTCATCCTTTGGAGATTTGGGGGGGGGGGAAATAAATAAATAAATAAAAGAAAACAACAAGCAAAAAAACCCCCCACACAACAACAAAAAAAAAACCCACAAGAAACTTTAAAAACGCTCTGCCATTTGGTACAGCCTGACATCAAAAACATTGATCTTCAGAAGGAGCTTTGAGATAGGGATAAAAGTCATGCCTGGAATGCTCAGCGCTCTCCAGAGAACGCAGCAAACTTCCCCAAGGCTGGGGAAAGCCGTGTTCTTTCAACTGCTGCCTGGGAAATGCTTTTGGCAGACAGCATCTGGGCTCACTCATTTGGAATTGACTCGAACCTGTTTGCTTTTCTCAGCAAAGAACCCACAAATCTGAACCCTGTTCCTCAACCCCTGCACGCGCTGTGATGTGAGCCAGCATGTCCCTGAAAACGCTCTGAAGAACTGGAATGTGGGAGATGAAGGAGCATAAAAAACCAGGCATGCAGGGCAGCACAGCTCAGTTTCTTTGGCAAGGCCATCATGAGGATAAGGTGGCTGCTGTGTTCTTCTAATAAGACAGTGGTTTAATAAGCACAACTCATACCAAGAACCTAGAATGGAGGAATAAATCAGTGTTTCAAAGAAAACTAAACAAGCAAGATATTAGCATGTCAACTTTAATGTGTCAGTAACTAAAGTCCAAATGTATAAGCCTTTCATTTGCCATTATTACGATGAACTATATTTCAAAGCAGCAACAGTGGAAACTTGATTTCACCTTTGCTGATGATTCTCTTGTTGAAGTTGTTAACCTTTGACATGCAGCAGCAGAGTAGCCGTCTATTAATCCTGGAGACAGGGTAAACTCTGAATGCTGGATTGTCTTTCTCTATAGAAGACTATTAAGTTGCATTGCTGTAACTTAAGGAGCTTATCCATTAGAAAAGATCTTATGAAAGAAAGAGTTTTGTGGTTTGCAACAGGAATGAATAATAGTGCAGTTTGTAGAGTACCACGCTTTCTTCTCGGTTTTCTAGAGCACTAATTTCCCACTCTTCTCATTTGCTTTGCTTGAGTAAGCAGTTTGTCATGTTCTTGATACTTCCTGCTAATAATTTTCCCAGTACTATCATGTCTTCCCTCCTAAACCACTTTGTCCAGCTTGATGGCTTTTATTATGCACAGGCAAGAGGTGGAGTCTCAGGCCTGTTATGCTGGGGAGAGGAAAAATCACAGCGTACCAGATTTGTAAATGTGTTACCTTAACCTGCCACTGGGCTCCTTATTTGAAAGTCTTTTCATGGCTTCAGTTCCAAGCCATTTGAAATAAAATCATAAGCATTAAAAGATACATAGATATCATTTACATCCCTGATGAATTGGACAGATGATCAGCAAGGGTTTATTCTTCCTTGCACCTTACATCAAATGGTTATTTTCATTAAAATATCTGTGCACTCTTATAGATCACTTTGCTTTGCAAAAATATGTTTGATAACAGGAGATGTGGGGCAGTGAGAAATGCAAAAGTGAGTCTTTGAGTTTGAGCAGCCTGAACCTCAGCAGCAAACATTGTTGAAAGCATACCTGTTGAATTTCAAAATAGCGGCATGTCTGGCTATTATCCTTCTGTTAATCCCTTATGATAACTTAGAACTGGGCTCAAAATCAGTCACGACTTTCAACTGTTATTGTGTGTTTAAAGGTTTAGTTTTTCCATTTCAAAATGCAAACAATATATAAAATATGTGCATGCTATTTATTTTTAAATTTTATTAATTTTTATTAATTTTTCAGCTTTAATATTTAAAATAGACTTTGGAATTTGAAGGTGTTACTTTACATTTATGGAATAATAAAACTTTATGCCTATAATAATGTTCTATAGTACCAAAAGACATAGATTAATATTGATTGACAGATCTGCTCTTCTGAAGCGCGTATTTTATTTCAACATACATGCTCCCCTTTTGTAAAGAAACAAACAAATTATAAAAGACCTTCAAAAGGGATATGGCAGGTGCTTTGTCTGAAGCTATGCCCTGAATAGCTTCTCAATGTTAAAACAATGCAGTCAAATACCATTGATCTCACATCTTCTTAGGCTCCTGAAGGATTACCTCGAACATTGCTTTCAAGTACGCTGTGGTATTTTACTGAAAAGATCTCTGTAGCAGATATTGTGTATCCAGTTTGTGTTCTGCTTTTTCTCATGCTGGTTTACAACCAGCATGGACTATCCTATACAGAAAATCTTCCCTTCCATGTTCCAGTGTTAATGAAAGCCTGTCAAAAACTAAATGGGATTCCCTTCTTTGTTAGATTTTTGGATCATGTCAATTATCCTCAAAATATGAAATGAACAGAACTGACTGCTTCTAGTTTCTGGTGAAGCTGCAGAAATAGCCACATATAAACCTAACAAGCCTTGTTAAATGGGAGAGTCGTTCTCTTCTGTGATTTGTTTAAATCTTCACTGCCTCTGTTCCTTCTATAAATTCACTGTGTTCTGCCTTCATCCTGTTTTTCTTTAAAACAAGTCCATGGTTGACTTTT